>OX402023.1:1399693-1647193 GCA_947859395.1 Eupithecia insigniata | reverse complement strand
TCTGTCCTTTCCTAACGCCCTTGGCAACCAATCGATTTTATTTCTGGCATAGGAATACTGTTAGGTGTGTGAACTCGCTCCTATAACTTCATAAGCCGTCACGGGAAAATAAACGGATCCAGTATCAAGGATGCTGTGTGTATAATCATGGATTTAATAAGTATTATACTTACGTATAACCGAAGCCGTGCCTAAAAATTCTTTGCATGTAATGAGATAACTCTTTTTTATTGTGTCGTAATAAAGTAATCCATACCAGGTTGCCTGGCAAAGATCGCTCTTGAGCGATAAGACCGCCAATTGTCACTTATGTTTTTACCAGCTGCTGCCCGCATTTTATCGGGATAAAATAAATAGCATATAGGTATGCAGTAAAATATTTTGGATGGACGGATGGACGGATGGACGGATGGATGGATGGATGGATGGACGGATGGACGGATGGATGGATGGATGGATGGACGGATGGACGGATGGATGGATGGATGGACGGATGGACGGATGGGTGGATGGACGGATGGATGGATGGATGGATGGATGGACGCATAGACGGATGGATGGATGGATGGATGGACGGATGGACGGATGGATGGATGGACGGATGGATGGATGGATGGACGGATGGACGGATGGACGAATGGACGGATGGATGGATGGACGGATGGACGGATGGATGGATGGACGGATGGACGGATGGATGGATGGATTGACGGATGGACGGATGGACGGATGGACGGATGGACGGATGGACGGATGGACGGATAGACGGATGGACGGATGGATGGATGGATGGATGGACGGATGGACGGATGGATGGATGGATGGATGGATGGACGGATGGACGGATGGATGGACGGATGGACGGATGGGTGGATGGACGGATGGACGGATGGATGGATGGATGGATGGATGGACGGATAGACGGATGGATGGATGGATGGATGGATGGACGGATGGACGGATGGACGGATGGATGGATGGACGGATGGATGGATGGATAGACGGATGGACGGATGGATGGATGGACGGATGGATGGATGGACGGATGGACGGATGGACGGATGGATGGATGGATGGACGGATGGATGGATGGACGGATGGACGGATGGACGGATGGATGGATGGATGGACGGATGGACGGATGGATGGATGGACGGATGGACGGATGGATGGATGGATGGACGGATAGACGGATGGACGGATGGACGGATGGACGGATGGATGGACGGATGGACGGATGGACGGATGGATGGATGGATGGACGGATGGACGGATGGACGGATGGATGGATGGACGGATGGACGGATGGACGGATGGATGGACGGATGGACGGATGGACGGATGGATGGATGGATGGACGGATGGACGGATGGGTGGATGGACGGATGGACGGATGGATGGATAGACGGATGGATGGATGGATGGATGGACGGACGGACGGACGGACGGACGGACGGACGGACGCGATAATCAATAAAGTATATACGAATTTTTTTATTTTTTTTTTTCTATTTTTTTGTCGATAATTTTTGATCTAGGTTCACCCCCTTTCGGAGTTGCACTTTATCCAGGGACACACTGTATATGTTGGTACCGAGGTAAGTAGTACCTACTTGTTTAGTTTAATATACATAGGTAATAATAATAAAAAGATTCAATTATATATATAAAAATTTTGACATTATTTTTTTATGTCATTTTGTCGTTTAAAAAATCATTTTCGTCATAATAGCATTTTTCAATTAAGATTTGTTTTAATTGTTAATGAACTAGCTGACCCGTGCCCACTTCGTTAGGTGGTAAACATTTTTAGCTAAATTAATACTTTGCCCTTTTGAATCGAATAAATCGATGTCGTGGATATCGACCAAACTATTGAATGTTGCTGCTGTTCTACTGAAAAAGGAGTTTTGCCTATAATTCGTGAATATTTTTCAACTTACATACTCTATGCCGAAAATCATGTCATTTGGTTGTTTAATTAGGGCGTGAAGGACGGACAAACATACACACTTTCGCATTTTTAATATTAGTTAGGATTTTTTATATATATATTTGCCAAATTTCGGCCCCGGCGGTCAGTGTCAAAGGAGTCTATCCAGGTGCACAGGACATACTATAGTGCACAAGTATGCACGTGTCGGATTTCAATGAATAAATCGAAGAATTTACCAATCGAAACATTTAAATCCACTGCCACCTAGTGAAATCGGGTTGAACTGTTTGTTTACGGATTAAGCGGTGATTTACGGTGGTGAAGCGTAAATATGTACGTGTCCATCCATCCGTCTATCCGTCCATCAATCCATCCATCCGTCCATCCGTCCATCCGTCCATCCGTCCATCCGTCCATCCGTCCATCCGTCCATCCATCCGTCCATCCGTCCATCCGTCCATCCGTCCATCCGTCCATCCGTCCATCCGTCCATCCGTCCGTCCGTCCGTCCGTCTGTCTGTCTGTCAGATTTATGGGAACAAATACCTATTTATACGTATAGAGTATACTCCATCCTTTCAACTTACATACTCTATGCCGAAAATCAAGTAATTTGGTTGTTTAATTAGGGCGTGAAGGACGGACAAACAAACACACTTTCGCATTTATAATAATGTTAAGCAGTCTTTTAGCTTTTATATGCGAGGACACATAAATGGTTATAAGTTATTATTTAATTTTATTTATAAAGTGTGTAAAACTGTTTGTCCTCCGAATAATATAAAATAAAATAAATAAATAATACTATTTTATGATTAATCAGAAATTTTCATTTAGATCTGTCGTCTCTGACAGCTAATAAACAGTTTATTGTTGTTCCTGAAAAGTACCCCAATGTCGATACGTCCCTATGGAATGATGCCCTCGATATGTACTTTTTTCTGACTGGGTAGGTACAGAAAAGTGGCGCTGTGAGTGAGATGACGGTACTTGGCCCACTGACGCGAAGAAATTGTTAAAATGGTTAGCAATTTTTTCCGGATCGATAATAGTTTCGGAATTTATAATTAATTTAATATTTTTCTTTTCCTTGATATTATTTTTGTTTGTCTTTTCTTTGATAATTTGCCACATAGTACTTCTAATGATATTATCTGATTTTTTCATTCTTTCTATGTAATGTCATAACATTCTATGTAATCATATCAGCCCATACACGTTCACAGCTAGGCATAGGCCTCCCCCATACGACGTATACCTACATTTCTACTATATATATTATCCTAACTAATATTATAAATGCGAAAGTGTGTTTATACAGCCTTGGCCAAAAGTATAAAGCACCCTAAAATTTAATGACTTTTTCGTGTTTAAGGTGGAAAATAAAACTAATTTGTTTTCCAAATTACTATATTAACATAAAATTTTATAAATCACTAATATTTAGTTGGCCCACCCTTCGCATTAATCACAGCAGCAATTCTTTGGGGCATGCTGTTTACAAGATTTTTACATTCGGCTGCACTTATGGCGTCCCACACTTGAAATAAAGCATTTTTTAGCGTTGTTTTGGATGTAATGCTATGCTGTTTGACTTTGCGCTTCATAATACCCCAAAGATGCTCGATAGGGTTCAGATCTGGGGACTGCGCCGGCCAATCTAACAAGACAATACTGTTGTTTCGAAACCAGCGCATGGAGGTCGCTGATTTATGACAAGGAGCATTGTCTTGTTGGGATTTGACGCCATCCAAGTTCGTGTCGCCGAAAATGCGCGTAAGCGAAGGTAATAGAGCGGTTTCGAGTACATTTATGTACTTTTCACTGTTCATACGGCCTTCGCAAACGAACATTTTGCCGACACCATCAGCTGCCATGCAGCCCCAGATCATAATGCTACCTCCCCCGTGTTTAACAGTGGAAACCACGCAATCTGGATGATATTCCTCGCCGACGCGCCACCTCACTAAGGTTATACCCGCAGTTCCGAATAGCTGTAACAATTGAAAAAGTAGAGCTTAAATGTGTGCTCATTATTTTTGTGAAAGCCAACTAAAATAATAGTAATCAGTGTTATCGTTTTTATGAAATGGTATAAAAGCTTACCTCAAAGTTTGATTCATCGGACCACACAACATTTGACCAATCCTCCTCCGTGAAGTGTTGGTATCGTAGAGCCCATTCTAAGCGATTTTTTTTGTTATTTTCAGAGAGCCACGGCTTCTTTCTTGCTGTACACCCCTTTAAACCCGCATCTCCAAGCCTTCTTCTTGCCGTTCGAGCACTAATAGGGTATCCACTTTCTTCGGATAGGGCGGCAGCGAGCTCAGAAGAAGTTTTTTTGCGATCCTTCAGAGACTCGCGGATGAGTTATCTGTCCTGGCGCTCAGTAGTCACGCGTTTTCTGCCACTCCGTCTTTTATTTGCGTGGGAACCAGTCTCCGCAAACCGTTTAATAGCAGATTGCACTGCGTACCGCGAACATTTCACGAGTTTGGCAATCTCTACTTGGGTCTTTCCTTGTTCATGTAACAACTGAATTTTAATACGTTTTGCGTAGCACAGTTCACTTGTTTTTGGCATTTTCGAAAAAAAGGAATGTTAATTTCACTATTAAATCACACACGGAAGCTTCCTTACGCTACGAATAACAAATGAAGACTGATTTGTATTTTTGAATTTTTTGTGTAAAATACCCATAATTTGAGTTTAGCTCACCAGATGTTTTATAGCCCATAAAAAAAGGTTATCTATTGTTTTAATAATCGTTTGAGGGCACCGGCTTGCCCTATGTTCAAAACATTGCTATTTTTTAACAGTGTTTTGAGATATGTATGTTTTAGAGGGGTGCTTTATACTTTTGGCCAAGGCTGTATGTCTGTCCTTTCCTAACGCCCTTGGCAACCAATCGATTTTATTTCTGGCATAGGAATACTGTTAGGTGTGTGAACTCGCTCCTATAACTTCATAAGCCGTCACGGGAAAATAAACGGATCCAGTATCAAGGATGCTGTGTGTATAATCATGGATTTAATAAGTATTATACTTACGTATAACCGAAGCCGTGCCTAAAAATTCTTTGCATGTAATGAGATAACTCTTTTTTATTGTGTCGTAATAAAGTAATCCATACCAGGTTGCCTGGCAAAGATCGCTCTTGAGCGATAAGACCGCCAATTGTCACTTATGTTTTTACCAGCTGCTGCCCGCATTTTATCGGGATAAAATAAATAGCATATAGGTATGCAGTAAAATATTTTGGATGGACGGATGGACGGATGGACGGATGGACGGATAGACGGATGGACGGATGGATGGATGGATGGATGGACGGATGGACGGATGGACGGATGGATGGATGGATGGATGGATGGACGGATGGATGGATGGATGGACGGATGGACGGATGGGTGGATGGACGGATGGACGGATGGATGGATGGATGGATGGATGGACGGATAGACGGATGGATGGATGGATGGATGGATGGACGGATGGACGGATGGACGGATGGATGGATGGACGGATGGATGGATGGATAGACGGATGGACGGATGGATGGATGGACGGATGGATGGATGGACGGATGGACGGATGGACGGATGGATGGATGGATGGACGGATGGATGGATGGACGGATGGACGGATGGATGGATGGATGGACGGATGGACGGATGGACGGATGGACGGATGGACGGATGGACGGATGGACGGATGGATGGATGGATGGACGGATAGACGGATGGACGGATGGACGGATGGATGGACGGATGGACGGATGGACGGATGGATGGATGGATGGACGGATGGACGGATGGACGGATGGACGGATGGACGGATGGACGGACGGATGGACGGATGGATGGATGGACGGATGGACGGATGGATGGACGGATGGACGGATGGATGGATGGATGGACGGATGGACGGATGGGTGGATGGACGGATGGACGGATGGATGGATAGACGGATGGATGGATGGATGGATGGACGGACGGACGGACGGACGGACGGACGGACGGACGCGATAATCAATAAAGTATATACGAATTTTTTTATTTTTTTTTTTCTATTTTTTTGTCGATAATTTTTGATCTAGGTTCACCCCCTTTCGGAGTTGCACTTTATCCAGGGACACACTGTATATGTTGGTACCGAGGTAAGTAGTACCTACTTGTTTAGTTTAATATACATAGGTAATAATAATAAAAAGATTCAATTATATATATAAAAATTTTGACATTATTTTTTTATGTCATTTTGTCGTTTAAAAAATCATTTTCGTCATAATAGCATTTTTCAATTAAGATTTGTTTTAATTGTTAATGAACTAGCTGACCCGTGCCCACTTCGTTAGGTGGTAAACATTTTTAGCTAAATTAATACTTTGCCCTTTTGAATCGAATAAATCGATGTCGTGGATATCGACCAAACTATTGAATGTTGCTGCTGTTCTACTGAAAAAGGAGTTTTGCCTATAATTCGTGAATATTTTTCAACTTACATACTCTATGCCGAAAATCATGTCATTTGGTTGTTTAATTAGGGCGTGAAGGACGGACAAACATACACACTTTCGCATTTTTAATATTAGTTAGGATTTTTTATATATATATTTGCCAAATTTCGGCCCCGGCGGTCAGTGTCAAAGGAGTCTATCCAGGTGCACAGGACATACTATAGTGCACAAGTATGCACGTGTCGGATTTCAATGAATAAATCGAAGAATTTACCAATCGAAACATTTAAATCCACTGCCACCTAGTGAAATCGGGTTGAACTGTTTGTTTACGGATTAAGCGGTGATTTACGGTGGTGAAGCGTAAATATGTACGTGTCCATCCATCCGTCTATCCGTCCATCAATCCATCCATCCGTCCATCCGTCCATCCGTCCATCCGTCCATCCGTCCATCCGTCCATCCGTCCATCCATCCGTCCATCCGTCCATCCGTCCATCCGTCCATCCGTCCATCCGTCCATCCGTCCATCCGTCCGTCCGTCCGTCCGTCTGTCTGTCTGTCAGATTTATGGGAACAAATACCTATTTATACGTATAGAGTATACTCCATCCTTTCAACTTACATACTCTATGCCGAAAATCAAGTAATTTGGTTGTTTAATTAGGGCGTGAAGGACGGACAAACAAACACACTTTCGCATTTATAATAATGTTAAGCAGTCTTTTAGCTTTTATATGCGAGGACACATAAATGGTTATAAGTTATTATTTAATTTTATTTATAAAGTGTGTAAAACTGTTTGTCCTCCGAATAATATAAAATAAAATAAATAAATAATACTATTTTATGATTAATCAGAAATTTTCATTTAGATCTGTCGTCTCTGACAGCTAATAAACAGTTTATTGTTGTTCCTGAAAAGTACCCCAATGTCGATACGTCCCTATGGAATGATGCCCTCGATATGTACTTTTTTCTGACTGGGTAGGTACAGAAAAGTGGCGCTGTGAGTGAGATGACGGTACTTGGCCCACTGACGCGAAGAAATTGTTAAAATGGTTAGCAATTTTTTCCGGATCGATAATAGTTTCGGAATTTATAATTAATTTAATATTTTTCTTTTCCTTGATATTATTTTTGTTTGTCTTTTCTTTGATAATTTGCCACATAGTACTTCTAATGATATTATCTGATTTTTTCATTCTTTCTATGTAATGTCATAACATTCTATGTAATCATATCAGCCCATACACGTTCACAGCTAGGCATAGGCCTCCCCCATACGACGTATACCTACATTTCTACTATATATATTATCCTAACTAATATTATAAATGCGAAAGTGTGTTTATACAGCCTTGGCCAAAAGTATAAAGCACCCTAAAATTTAATGACTTTTTCGTGTTTAAGGTGGAAAATAAAACTAATTTGTTTTCCAAATTACTATATTAACATAAAATTTTATAAATCACTAATATTTAGTTGGCCCACCCTTCGCATTAATCACAGCAGCAATTCTTTGGGGCATGCTGTTTACAAGATTTTTACATTCGGCTGCACTTATGGCGTCCCACACTTGAAATAAAGCATTTTTTAGCGTTGTTTTGGATGTAATGCTATGCTGTTTGACTTTGCGCTTCATAATACCCCAAAGATGCTCGATAGGGTTCAGATCTGGGGACTGCGCCGGCCAATCTAACAAGACAATACTGTTGTTTCGAAACCAGCGCATGGAGGTCGCTGATTTATGACAAGGAGCATTGTCTTGTTGGGATTTGACGCCATCCAAGTTCGTGTCGCCGAAAATGCGCGTAAGCGAAGGTAATAGAGCGGTTTCGAGTACATTTATGTACTTTTCACTGTTCATACGGCCTTCGCAAACGAACATTTTGCCGACACCATCAGCTGCCATGCAGCCCCAGATCATAATGCTACCTCCCCCGTGTTTAACAGTGGAAACCACGCAATCTGGATGATATTCCTCGCCGACGCGCCACCTCACTAAGGTTATACCCGCAGTTCCGAATAGCTGTAACAATTGAAAAAGTAGAGCTTAAATGTGTGCTCATTATTTTTGTGAAAGCCAACTAAAATAATAGTAATCAGTGTTATCGTTTTTATGAAATGGTATAAAAGCTTACCTCAAAGTTTGATTCATCGGACCACACAACATTTGACCAATCCTCCTCCGTGAAGTGTTGGTATCGTAGAGCCCATTCTAAGCGATTTTTTTTGTTATTTTCAGAGAGCCACGGCTTCTTTCTTGCTGTACACCCCTTTAAACCCGCATCTCCAAGCCTTCTTCTTGCCGTTCGAGCACTAATAGGGTATCCACTTTCTTCGGATAGGGCGGCAGCGAGCTCAGAAGAAGTTTTTTTGCGATCCTTCAGAGACTCGCGGATGAGTTATCTGTCCTGGCGCTCAGTAGTCACGCGTTTTCTGCCACTCCGTCTTTTATTTGCGTGGGAACCAGTCTCCGCAAACCGTTTAATAGCAGATTGCACTGCGTACCGCGAACATTTCACGAGTTTGGCAATCTCTACTTGGGTCTTTCCTTGTTCATGTAACAACTGAATTTTAATACGTTTTGCGTAGCACAGTTCACTTGTTTTTGGCATTTTCGAAAAAAAGGAATGTTAATTTCACTATTAAATCACACACGGAAGCTTCCTTACGCTACGAATAACAAATGAAGACTGATTTGTATTTTTGAATTTTTTGTGTAAAATACCCATAATTTGAGTTTAGCTCACCAGATGTTTTATAGCCCATAAAAAAAGGTTATCTATTGTTTTAATAATCGTTTGAGGGCACCGGCTTGCCCTATGTTCAAAACATTGCTATTTTTTAACAGTGTTTTGAGATATGTATGTTTTAGAGGGGTGCTTTATACTTTTGGCCAAGGCTGTATGTCTGTCCTTTCCTAACGCCCTTGGCAACCAATCGATTTTATTTCTGGCATAGGAATACTGTTAGGTGTGTGAACTCGCTCCTATAACTTCATAAGCCGTCACGGGAAAATAAACGGATCCAGTATCAAGGATGCTGTGTGTATAATCATGGATTTAATAAGTATTATACTTACGTATAACCGAAGCCGTGCCTAAAAATTCTTTGCATGTAATGAGATAACTCTTTTTTATTGTGTCGTAATAAAGTAATCCATACCAGGTTGCCTGGCAAAGATCGCTCTTGAGCGATAAGACCGCCAATTGTCACTTATGTTTTTACCAGCTGCTGCCCGCATTTTATCGGGATAAAATAAATAGCATATAGGTATGCAGTAAAATATTTTGGATGGACGGATGGACGGATGGACGGATGGACGGATAGACGGATGGACGGATGGATGGATGGATGGATGGACGGATGGACGGATGGACGGATGGATGGATGGATGGATGGATGGACGGATGGATGGATGGATGGACGGATGGACGGATGGGTGGATGGACGGATGGACGGATGGATGGATGGATGGATGGATGGACGGATAGACGGATGGATGGATGGATGGATGGATGGACGGATGGACGGATGGACGGATGGATGGATGGACGGATGGATGGATGGATAGACGGATGGACGGATGGATGGATGGACGGATGGATGGATGGACGGATGGACGGATGGACGGATGGATGGATGGATGGACGGATGGATGGATGGACGGATGGACGGATGGATGGATGGATGGACGGATGGACGGATGGACGGATGGACGGATGGACGGATGGACGGATGGACGGATGGATGGATGGATGGACGGATAGACGGATGGACGGATGGACGGATGGATGGACGGATGGACGGATGGACGGATGGATGGATGGATGGACGGATGGACGGATGGACGGATGGACGGATGGACGGATGGACGGATGGACGGACGGATGGACGGATGGATGGATGGACGGATGGACGGATGGATGGACGGATGGACGGATGGATGGATGGATGGACGGATGGACGGATGGGTGGATGGACGGATGGACGGATGGATGGATAGACGGATGGATGGATGGATGGATGGACGGACGGACGGACGGACGGACGGACGGACGCGATAATCAATAAAGTATATACGAATTTTTTTTTTTTTTTTTCTATTTTTTTGTCGATAATTTTTGATCTAGGTTCACCCCCTTTCGGAGTTGCACTTTATCCAGGGACACACTGTATATGTTGGTACCGAGGTAAGTAGTACCTACTTGTTTAGTTTAATATACATAGGTAATAATAATAAAAAGATTCAATTATATATATAAAAATTTTGACATTATTTTTTTATGTCATTTTGTCGTTTAAAAAATCATTTTCGTCATAATAGCATTTTTCAATTAAGATTTGTTTTAATTGTTAATGAACTAGCTGACCCGTGCCCACTTCGTTAGGTGGTAAACATTTTTAGCTAAATTAATACTTTGCCCTTTTGAATCGAATAAATCGATGTCGTGGATATCGACCAAACTATTGAATGTTGCTGCTGTTCTACTGAAAAAGGAGTTTTGCCTATAATTCGTGAATATTTTTCAACTTACATACTCTATGCCGAAAATCATGTCATTTGGTTGTTTAATTAGGGCGTGAAGGACGGACAAACATACACACTTTCGCATTTTTAATATTAGTTAGGATTTTTTATATATATATTTGCCAAATTTCGGCCCCGGCGGTCAGTGTCAAAGGAGTCTATCCAGGTGCACAGGACATACTATAGTGCACAAGTATGCACGTGTCGGATTTCAATGAATAAATCGAAGAATTTACCAATCGAAACATTTAAATCCACTGCCACCTAGTGAAATCGGGTTGAACTGTTTGTTTACGGATTAAGCGGTGATTTACGGTGGTGAAGCGTAAATATGTACGTGTCCATCCATCCGTCTATCCGTCCATCCATCCATCCATCCGTCCATCCGTCCATCCGTCCATCCGTCCATCCGTCCATCCGTCCATCCGTCCATCCGTCCATCCATCCGTCCATCCGTCCATCCGTCCATCCGTCCATCCGTCCAACCGTCCATCCGTCCATCCGTCCATCCGTCCATCCGTCCGTCCGTCCGTCCGTCTGTCTGTCTGTCTGTCAGATTTATGGGAACAAATACCTATTTATACGTATAGAGTATACTCCATCCTTTCAACTTACATACTCTATGCCGAAAATCAAGTAATTTGGTTGTTTAATTAGGGCGTGAAGGACGGACAATTTTATTTATAAAGTGTGTAAAACTGTTTGTCCTCCGAATAATATAAAATAAAATAAATAAATAATACTATTTTATGATTAATCAGAAATTTTCATTTAGATCTGTCGTCTCTGACAGCTAATAAACAGTTTATTGTTGTTCCTGAAAAGTACCCCAATGTCGATACGTCCCTATGGAATGATGCCCTCGATATGTACTTTTTTCTGACTGGGTAGGTACAGAAAAGTGGCGCTGTGAGTGAGATGACGGTACTTGGCCCACTGACGCGAAGAAATTGTTAAAATGGTTAGCAATTTTTTCCGGATCGATAATAGTTTCGGAATTTATAATTAATTTAATATTTTTCTTTTCCTTGATATTATTTTTGTTTGTCTTTTCTTTGATAATTTGCCACATAGTACTTCTAATGATATTATCTGATTTTTTCATTCTTTCTATGTAATGTCATAACATTCTATGTAATCATATCAGCCCATACACGTTCACAGCTAGGCATAGGCCTCCCCCATACGACGTATACCTACATTTCTACTATATATATTATCCTAACTAATATTATAAATGCGAAAGTGTGTTTATATGTCTGTCCTTTCCTAACGCCCTTGGCAACCAATCGATTTTATTTCTGGCATAGGAATACTGTTAGGTGTGTGAACTCGCTCCTATAACTTCATAAGCCGTCACGGGAAAATAAACGGATCCAGTATCAAGGATGCTGTGTGTATAATCATGGATTTAATAAGTATTATACTTACGTATAACCGAAGCCGTGCCTAAAAATTCTTTGCATGTAATGAGATAACTCTTTTTTATTGTGTCGTAATAAAGTAATCCATACCAGGTTGCCTGGCAAAGATCGCTCTTGAGCGATAAGACCGCCAATTGTCACTTATGTTTTTACCAGCTGCTGCCCGCATTTTATCGGGATAAAATAAATAGCATATAGGTATGCAGTAAAATATTTTGGATGGACGGATGGACGGATGGACGGATGGACGGATGGACGGATGGACGGATGGACGGATGGACGGATGGACGGATGGACGGATGGACGGATGGACGGATGGACGGATGGACGGATGGATGGATGGATGGATGGACGGATGGACGGATGGATGGACGGATGGACGGATGGATGGATGGATGGATGGATGGACGGATGGACGGATGGATAGACGGATAGACGGATGGATGGACACGTACATATTTACGCTTCACCACCTATTCTTAATCCGTAAACAAACAGTTCAACCCGATTTCACTAGGTGGCAGTGGATTTAAATGTTTCGATTGGTAAATTCTTCGATTTATTCATTGAAATCCGACACGTGCATACTTGTGCACTATAGTATGTCCTGTGCACTATAGTATGTCCTGTGCACCTGGATAGACTCCTTTGACACTGACCGCCGGGGCCGAAATTTGGCAAATATATATATATAAAATCCTAACTAATATTAAAAATGCGAAAGTGTGTTTGTTTGTCCGTCCTTCACGCCCTAATTAAACAACCAAATGACATGATTTTCGGCATAGAGTATGTAAGTTGAAAGGATGGAGTATACTCTATACGTATAAATAGGTATTTGTTCCCATAAATCTGACAGACAGACAGACAGACAGACGGACGGACGGACGGACGAACGGACGGATGGACGGATGGATGGACGGACGGACGGACGGACGGACGGATGGACAGATGGACGGATGGATGGATGGATGTACGGACGGATGGATTGACGGATGGACGGATGGATGGATGGATGGACGGATGGACGGATGGACAGAAATGTACATGATGAGATCTTTAAATTTAGTTTATTGCAGTAAATATACCGGAACTATTTCTTAAATCTATCAGGAACTGTTTATATTATGTACAGATATCTGGATCCCTCATTTTTTTTTCGATTTCTGAAAAATGCTCTGCTACGCGAAGTTAGCAGAGCATAATTTCACTTCAATTTTATTATGTAAAAACGCCAGAATTATTCCTGTAAAGTATCAGGAACTATAGAACTCTACTGTATGCGAACAGAACTCTAATTTATTTATGCTCTGCTGGAAGATGCTCTGCTAACTTCACAGACACATGATAGAGCTAGTCGGTAGAAAAATATCACGTGATAGAGCTAGTGGTAGAAAAATGTCACATGATAGAGCTAGTCGGTAGAGAAATGTCACGTGATACAGCTAACTAGCTATACCAACTGGTAGAGATTTGTCTCCCGCAGTGTATCCCATGCTGTTTGAACTGATCAAAAACATCATAGACAAGTTCTCTGACTAGCAACAACAGGTTTGTAAACTATGTCACGTGATAGAGTTAGTCGGTAGATAAATGTCCCGCGCACTGTACTCATTCCTGTTTGAACAGATCAAGAACGTCATAGACAAGTTCTTTGACCAGCAACGACAGGTTAGAAAACTATGTCACGTGATAGAACCAGTCAGCAGAAAAATATCACGTGATAGAGATGATGCCATTACGTAGATATTTACGCTTATTTTATAGAATACCACATCCATAGTGCTCAGTATTGCTCAATAATGCTGTTTTTAATGAAAATGTACCAAAAAGGCGTTGGAGTATAAAAGGGTTATGCCTATAGACTTTAATTCTCATTAAACAAGGTCCAAATTCCAGGTAATGCTGACCGATATCAATACCCAATTCGTAGAACATACGATATATATAATGAAGAGTATATTGGACAATAAGCGAGGAGGTCAACCGACGGCAAGCCAGGAGCATCTCAGCACTACGTCTATTGAGGGGCTCATGCTGGCTATAGTCAGGTTAGTATTGCCACAAAACTTTTAAAACCATCATGGTTATTAACACTAAAGTCACAACATGACTTGAATTTTGAGCTTTCTAATATTTAAGTGTAAGTAAAGAATCGAAAAGGATTTCGTATCGTATCGTATAAACGTAGAACATACGATATACTGACACTAAGTTGACTACGGGGTCGTCCATTGATCACGTGATGTTTTTAGCAACGAAGCTTTCAACGACTACCCTCTTATTTGATTTTTTATTGAAGCTTCACTTTCAGCAGTGGACGTATGATATATACTGAAGATGGGTTTAGAATAGAAAATACATCTTTTGAGTTCTTAGATAAAAAAGGACTTTTTGATTTTTTTTTGAAAATGCCTAATGTGGTCAATAATACTTTTGCGAGAAAAACTAAACGGTTACCCATTTGACAATCTTTTGACAGATACGTCCGCCATCTTGACATGACGGTCCTGTCAGTCCACATCAAGACGAAGCTCTGCCAAGTGGCCGAGGCCACGATGAGAAGACGGGATGATCTCGCTTTTAGAGGGGTATTTATTTTATTAGTACAAAACAAAAAGCAATAATAATAAACTAACATAGTCTCCCCCATAGCTCAATTACTCAGTCCATCCATCCATCTCAAAAATATGTTTTTTTTTTAGTTACTTTAATTTTCCTTTGCAATAGTCTCTACACCTGGCGGATATCATCTTTGGGTGTATGAAATTGTACAACCAAGGATGATACCCGCTATGTGTAGCTCTAGCCTTTACATTAATTCTCATAAGGGGCCTCTGTGCTGTTGGCTTCGGCTCCACGCATGCCTCCCAAAGGACCGGGTCACTATGTGGCCCGTGATCATGGAAATACATATACTAAATATATAACTTTTTGAACTAGTTTAATTTATATTTTTATTTTGACTGCCGTTTTTTACCATTTACCACCAGCAGCTAAGTATGCTGGTATTATATGCATGAACGAGTAAGGTACTATATCAATAATATAATCTTGTTGTTCGAAAGGGAGATTATAAAGAGTTGTAAAAAAAATCGGATCGGCTTTCCTAATAACATCCATAAAAATATCTAGGGCAAGAGTAAGATAGAAGAGTTTTAGTCTTTTATTTTTATTAACTAATTTAGATTTCATACTAAATAAAAATGATAATAAACTGTCTGTTACTATTTATTTGTGTAAATATTTTAGGAAATGAAGTTCCGCAACAAAATGGTGGAGTACGTAACAGACTGGGTTCTAGGAACGAGCCACCAGATCGCGCCACCGTTGCGGGCCGACGCTTCTTCTGTTACCAGGTATTTTGAACCTTATTGCATTGAGAAACGGCTTATATTAAACTAGAATCTCTTACATAGATGAACCTAGATACATCTACTAATATTATGAATGCGGAATATTGGATGGATGTTTGTTAATTCTTCATGGCTAAGTACTGAATGAATCAAGCCGAATTTTTCTAAGATGTAGGTCTAAGCCTGGCATAAAACATATACTTTTGATCCCAGAAATCAGTACCCATGGCAAGGAAATTACCTGTGAATGTTTGCATAAAATCATGGTATAAGAAAACAGGTATGCTCTGCCGAGACACGATGGTCACGTGGGTGTTCAATGAAACCGGCTTGCCTTTTTCCGACACTTCCAACAATTATCGTTATATTTCAACCCATTTACACAAAACCTTAACAAATTATATACTTAAACCTTCCTCATGAATCATTATTATATTAATTTGAACTTATCGCGAACAGCCAGACAGACAGACGCGGCGGAGGACTTTGTTTTATAATATGTAGTATTTACCCGACTGCACAAGAATGAGGGACATTTTTTTTATTTTGGTTCGCACCATAACTGTACTCTAATAAGCGTATGCAATATGCAGCCTCCTTTTCAGAGATCTGGACCAGGCTTGCATGGAGGCGGTGGCAGCGCTGCTGAAGGGTCTACCGCTCCAGCCTGAGGAATCTGATAGAGGGGATCTGATGGAAGCCAAAAGTCAGCTGTTCCTCAAGTAAGGCATTCATTTTGCTGTAGGCTAAGTACAGGATTTTTTTTCTAAGGTAGAAAAATCAAAAATGTTATCATAATATCAGCCCATACACGTCCACTGGTGGACGTAGGCCTCCCCCATACGACGCCACAAATAGCGGTCCTGAGCCGCCTTCATCCATCGACTCCCTGCGACCGCTACGATGTCGTCGGTCCATCGAGTGGATGGTCTCTCAACACTACGTTAATCTTACTAGTATTATAAATGTCACAGTTTGTATGGATGGATGTATGGATATTTGTTACTCTTTCACGTAAAGACTACTGAACCGATTAGGCTGAAATTTGGTATGGGTATAGTTTGGAACCTGGAATAACATATAGGTTATTTTTTATCCCGATAAAAACGCGGGTGAAGGCGCGGGTAGCAGCTAGTGTCATATATTGCATGAATAGAACCACACCAAAGTTGATGTTGACGTTCTTCCAACAAAAACTAGGTTCGTCGTTAACCCGCTTACATTCGTTCATAATGAATTCATAATAAATGCCTGATCCTCACAACACCGGATCGGCCTAGTGTGAGATCCATAGGTAAAATCGTAGTCTCAAAGCCCACGGCAAGGATTTTTTTTAGATAGATATGAATTATTTATTCAGGTAAAAAATCAACAATACATTTTTGTTAGAAGTGCCTTAAAGCCTATGTCAGGTTTAACTAGCAGAGTTCTCACCGTTTTGTCAGTTTATAGGAGTAGGTAGGTATTGGGAAGTCTAGACCACCTGGTCTAACCTTCCCAATACCTTTTGTAGTCCACCATGCGCAACCGATTTTGTGACCTAGAATATTTACTATCTTTTTATTTTTTGTGAGAAGCAGAAAAGTAATGTTACTTACCAAGAGACTGCTTTACCGCTAATCCGATATTTAGGAACACAATTTTATAGATTTCCTTTATTACACAAAACGTTTTTAGAAGTACGTTCATTCTGCTACAATCACTCGGATAATGAAGTTCATCAAGCAGTCGGTATCACTTCAACTAGATAATATCAATTTTGATTCTAAGAAACAGTCTTTTCGACATGGAAAACTATTACCAAACACAATACGGTGTATTATATGCGGTCCCTCAAATTGCGGGAAAACAAATTTAGTGATTGGTTTACTACTGCATCAAAATGGATTACAATTCCAAAATGTATATGTATATTCGAAAACACTTTATCAACCAAAATATTTGTATTTGGAACAAATATTAAAATTAGTTCCAAGAGTAACATTTTCTAAATATCATGAAAATGAAGACGTTCTCGCTCCTCATGCAGCCGAAAGTAATTCAGTTATTATATTTGATGATGTAGCGTGCGAAAATCAAAAAAACATTCGTGATTATTTTAGTATGGGTAGGCATAAATTAATTGATTGTTTTTATTTAAATCAGACTTATAGTAAAGTACCTAAACAGTTAATAAGAGACAATGCAAATTTGATAGTTCTCTTCAAACAAGACGATATAAATATGAAACATGTTTATGATGATCATGTCAATGCAGACATGACATGGCAAGAATTTCGAAACATGTGCTCAAATGTATGGGAAGAACCATTCAGTTATGTAGTTATTAACAAAGATTGTGAAAAGAATAAAGGTTGTTATCGTAAAAAGTTTGACACATATATCATATTTGATTAGGATTTTTTGTTCCACTCACAAAGTTACAATAGTTTTTGTCATAACTTGTTGGAACGTTGTGGGTGTATCATGTGAACACAGATAATATGGTGATTCCTCAACATTGCTTTTATTCCATCGAAAGCAGACGACTGTTAAGTTTCAGAACTTGGCCTAAGGGATTAACTCAAAAACCGCAAGATATGGCAGATGCAGGATTTTTTTATACTGGAGAAGGTGATAGAGTAATTTGCTACTATTGTGATGGAAAGCTCAAAGACTGGTCTCCTGCTGATTTACCATGGATAGAACATGCACGTTATTTTCCTATCTGTCCCTATATTTTAATTATGAAAGGAGAAGAATACGTTCAAAAAGTTAGAAGTATGGGTTACGAAAATGAATTTATATCATATAATGAGTTACCGAAAAAAGAAAATGATAATAAGCTTATAACGAACGATATCACTTGTAAAATATGCTTCGAAACACCAGTAAACACATGCTTTACACCATGTGGCCACGCCATTGCCTGCATAACGTGTGCGCTTTCCATTCATAAAAAATGTCCTATTTGCAGGAAAGTGAACATCGATATAATTAAACTGTATTTTTAAGTCAATTGTGTTGTATAAATATAAGAACAGATTGTGAGAATTACTATTTCTACAACACTCCTCGAACACTTCATTTCATCTTTCTGATATCATTATGGAGAAAAAATTAAAGCAACAAATTGTGGATGCTGCAGAAGCAGTTAAGAGAAAAGTACGAAAGATGCGTGATATTGAAACCAATCAAAAATATATTTTGGAGTCTGTCTTTGATCCAATTACAAAACCTCTTAAAGAAATAGCAGGAAAAAAAGTAAAAGATGTGGACTCGCCAAATAAATTTGAAACATCAAGCCCTTTGGATATTAACAAAACGTTAAAAAAGAGAGTTTCTATTGTGGGTTATAACGAATCTAGTCCTACAATTAACCCACTAACCTCAGATGATTCTGAACTTGAAAACAGTGAAAATGAAGACTCTTTCAAAACTGTACGTTCAGAATCAAACGAAGACTCACCATCATGGTCTATGTCTTCAGAAGCTTTAGACGATGTTCCATTTGGAGTGCGAAATGAACGTGGGAAACTCATGATGGGGTCAGCACGTGTAATTGTTATGTGTAATTGTAATATGATGATTTTATACAAGTAGGCTTAAACAAGTATAAATCAACACCTGGAATAAAGAAACTTTTATTTAAAAAAAATCCAGATCGATCAATCATAAATTCTGAAGATTTAGGATTTTATAAATTAATATTGCTAGACACGAATGCCCATCGACGAGATTATAATCCTCAAAAACCAATAAGAAGCAACAGAGGTCGAAAGTACTTGAACATTATAAAACCGATGTTTAAATTACGCAAGGTTTCAGAGAGTACGGATAGCCAGACTGAATTACATAGAGGACAAGGGTTGCCTACACTGAAGAAATGGAAAAAAAATGTTGATTATGTTTATTGGGATGATCCAAATGAGCTAATTGATAGGTTGAAACTTTTGATTGCTTCTAGAGATGCTGGAAACACTGGGCTAGATAATGAAATTTTATCAATTATTGAAGAACTACGTGAAAATGGTATTATTTCAAATAAATAAAATATAAATTATATATTTTTTTCATTTCATTTTTATCCTTACCACCTATCAGTCCTTTGTTCAAAATGGATAAATTTGGACATCACATAATTAAAAAAAATATGAGTGTATCAGATTTTTTAGATATATTTGATAAAGCACTAATGAAAGGTAACGAAGAAATAAACTTACAATCTAAAATATTGACTGGTATTGCGACACCTATTAAAGCAAACGATGCTGTTAATAAAGAATACGTAGATAAGCAATTTGAACTATTTGCTAGTAAGCACCAGGTTCTCGATATGTACAATGCTATAAAATCAGAATTTCAAAAAAATATAAGTCATTTGCAAGAAGCCTTCACGAAAAGTTTATCAGAAAACTCCAAAAATGAGTAAAGAACAAATTGTTAATGAGATCCACAGAGCTGCGCGTAAAAATTTTGTTCGAAGATCTGTGTTATTAAGAGGAATTGATGATTTGTGGCAAGCAGATCTTATAGATTTTCAAAGTTTAAAAAAAGATAATCAAGGTTATAAGTACATATTAGTAGTGTTAGATTGTTTCTCAAAATTTGCATGGACTATTCCAGTTAAGACAAAGAGTAAATCTGAAGTGTCAAATGCGTTCAATAAAATTTTAATAACAAGTAACCGTAAACCGAAGAATTTACAAACCGACATGGGCACAGAGTTTTACAACAACGAATTTGGAAATTTAACCAACCTGAATAGAATAAACCATTATTCTACATATTCTATAAAGAAAGCTTCTATAGTTGAAAGATTAATAAAAACTCTTAAAAATAAACTGTATAAATACTTCAGTTTAAACGGTAGCTACAAATGGATCGGTAAGCCTTTAGAAAATATTGTTGTAACATATAATAACACATTACACCGCACTACAAAATTTAAACCTATGAATGTAAACTGTTCAAACGAGCATGAGGTGAGAAAAAATATATCAACTTTCCAAATAAAAAATATTGCTCTTGTAAAGAAAAATCAATTGAGAGCAGGAGATCTAGTGCGTATAAGTAAATATAAAGGTAGCTTTGAAAAAGGCTATACACCGAATTGGTCTACTGAAATATTTTTGATAAGAAAAGTGAATCAAACAAGACCAGTAACATATGTTATTGAAGATTTTCACAAACGTCCTATATTAGGAACGTTTTATAAACAAGAACTACAAAAAACAAAATGTAAAAACCTTTATTTAATTGAAAAATTTTTAAGAAAGAAAGGTAATAAACTTTTTGTTAAATGGTTAGGTCTTCCGAACAGTGAAAATAGTTGGATAGACAAATGTGCTCTCTTAAAATAAATATAAAAATACAATTTGAATGTATTTTCAAATCATTAGTATCATAGCCATGCGTGGCGGAGGACTTGTTAACAATTTGATAAATAATTTACCATTTGAACTACATTTACCTGGATATAATTATTGTGGACCCGGTACGCGATTAAGAGAACGCTTATCGAGAGGTGACCAAGGAGTGAACGAGTTGGATAACGCTTGTAAACAACACGACATTGCATACAGTAATTCTGATAATTTGAAAGATCGACATAGTGCAGATTTAAAACTAATAAACATGGCTAAACAACGAATGAATTCAAAAAAAGCGGGAAAAGGAGAAAAATTTGCATCATGGTTTGTGAGCAAAGTAATGAAAACAAAAGTGAAGCATGGTGCAGGAGCGAAAAAATCATTTCGATCAGTTGTTTCGACGATTCGGAATCGATTGAAGAAACTAAAACCATCAGATAATTCAAGAGCTATTCAAGTTGCATACTCAGCAGCAAAAAAAATAATTAAACACAAAAAAGGAGTTCGACTTCCACGTGTTATACAGTTACCGAAAACAGGTGGTATACTCCCGCTTATACCAATTTTTGCTGGGCTTTCAGCACTTGGTGCATTATCTGGAGGAGCGGCTGGTATCGCTAAGGCTGTAAACGATCATAAATCTGCTCAGCAGAATTTTGAAGAAGCTAAAAGACATAATAAAATCATGGAATCTATAGCTTTAGGAAAAGGTCTTTATATGAAACCCTATAAGAAAGGGCATGGTCTGTTCGTAAGAAGTTCAAAAAACTGAAGAAAAGGTTGCCGAATCGTGCCCTCACAAACATTGAGTTAGTAGAGTATGGTAGTAAATATATTCCTTTTTTTAGAGGTGTGTATATGAGAGATGAATTACCTAGAACACCAAAAACCATCGAATGCGGTATTGTAAACTTAGATAATTCTAAGAACGAGGGTACGCATTGGGTAGCCTATGTAAAATATTTAGATTATTGTGAGTATTATGATAGTTTTGGAGACTTGAAACCTCCAAAAGAGGTAGTGAAATATTTAAAAGAAAATGTATCCTATAATTATTGTAGTTATCAAAATTTTAATACATCGAATTGTGGTCATCTTTGTTTGAAATTTCTTCATGAATTTTGGGATAAACATTATTTTTAAGAGAAATAAACTATAAATTAAAGAATTCGTTTTCTTTTACCCATTAGTAATATGTCCTTCACACTGTCTATAACTGGTCACACATCAACATTGTCATCAAATTTTTACCCCCCTTTACAATTGGATGGCGAGTACGAATGTGCATTGTTGCATCTTTCAACGTTTAATTCAATTCCTAATATTGAAAGTACGAACAATAAATTTTACTATGCCAACAATGAAGTTTTGGAAATTCCAGAGGGTGCGTATGAACTTCAAGACATTTCTGATTATATAAGACAAAACTTAAAAATGAAGGGTAAAGGTTTCAATTTATTTTGTAATAACAATACACTTACAACATTTATTTACTGCAGTGAGGAAATACATTTTGAAAAAGACAGTTCTCTTGGAACTTTACTGGGTTTTGATAATAAAATCCTAAAAGCAAATATATTACATGAGTCACAGCTACCCGTCAATATCTTATCAACGACTGTGGTGAGAATCGAATGTGATATAATAAGCGGTTCATATATTGATGGAAAACAAAGTCATATTATTCATGAATTTGCCCCCAACGTACCTCCAGGATACAGAATCATTGAAATACCAAAAAATATTATTTACTTTCCTGTGAATCAAATTAACGTCAGCACTATAAATATAAGATTATTGGATATTAAGAACAACCTGATTAATTTACGAGGTGAAGAAGTTCAGTTGTATTTGCATATCAAGAGAAGATGATCGACTACAATAAATATGGTGATACAAAAATAAAAAACATCAGTATTAATCGGACGATCCGCAAAGGAACAACTAAATCAAAAAAGAAAATTACTGAAGAAAATAAGAGATTTTTGAGGTTAATTGGTCTCTTATAATGAGTATATTAGATGTATCTAGTTCTCCAGTATTTGATACAAGCATTGACGGTATCGAGTACCATTCATACAAACCATTTGTTACAAGTTTCAACAGTAATGATGAAATTCGAATTCCCATTAATCAACAAGATTTATACATATTACCGTCAGCAAGTACTCTGTACATAGAAGGAGTTGTAAATATTTTAAAAACGGATACTAAACAAAAAGTTACCAGTATTGATTTTACGAATAATCCGTTTTTATTTCTTTTCCAAGACATTAAATATGAATTGAATGGGGTGGAAATAGATAGAATAAAATATGCCGGAATTACTACAACCATGAAAGGAATGTTATCGATGAATGGAAACGATAATAAAATAGCAAAAGCTTGGGGTTGGGATATTAATGGATCAAAAACTGCAATAAAATTTTCTGCTTCGATTCCACTGTCTAAAATTTTAGGTTTTGCTGAAGATTATAAAAAAATTATAATGAATTGTAAACATGAGTTGATACTATTACGCAGCAATACTGATATTAATGCCATGTTGATTCCTCAAGGAGAGATTCTTCAAGACTTAATAATAAATAAGCTAGTCTGGCGTGTACCTCACGTTAAAGTATCGGATAGAGTTAAAGTTAATTTACTTAAGATTTTAGAAAAAGATCGGCCTCTTCTTTTGGCTTTTAGAAACTGGGATCTATATGAGTATCCTCTCTTACCGCAAACAACAAAGCATACCTGGTCAGTAAAAACCTCTTCTCAAATTGAAAAACCTAGATATCTAGTTATTGGTCTTCAAACAAGTAGAAAAAATTTAGCGAATAAAGATATGTCGCATTTTGATCATTGCAATTTAAGAGATGTTAAAGTTTACCTAAACTCTACATATTTTCCTTATGAAAGTTTTAATGCCAATTTTCCAGATTCGAAATTTGCTTTGTTATACGAACAGTATGTTAATTTCCAACAATCTTATTATGGTAACGCGAAAAGTGAACCTCTGTTAAGTGCTATAGAGTTCAAAGATAAAGCTCCGCTATTTGTAATAGATTGTTCTAGACAAACCGACAATGTAAAGACAGGTCCTGTAGTTAGTGTGCGTGTAGAACTTGAGTTTAATTCAGAGATACCCAATCAGACATCAGCGTATTGCCTCATTCTGAATGATTGTTTAATAGAGTACAGACCACTTAGCAACTTGGTGAAAAAAATATCCTGAGTAAAAATGACTACTGATATCATAATTGTGGACATGCAAGGATTCAAGGATTTAAAAAATCAATTCATATTAAAAGAATTTTCTATTCTTATTAATGGATGTACTCAAACATTTCTTGTAAAACCTCCCTACAGTTTTACAAATCTATCCAAAGAAGAAAAAAAACGAGTGCGATGGTTAGAAAATAACCGTGGAATCTATTGGAGTGAAGGTTTCGTAGATTACAGAGAATTTAAACGCATCATTAGACCGTACTTGAATAATAAGCGGATTTTAGTAAAGGGACTGGAAAAGATAAAATGGATTAAAAACCTAAATGAAAACTGTGAAATAATTGAACTTGGAGAAAATGGATGTCCTAATTTTTTAAAACTGAGTGAAGTCTATAATAGTACTAGAAATATAAGCTGTGTGCATCATAAGAAAAAATGTGCTTTAAAAAACGTAAATTATATTGAAAAATGGTGTAAAGAAAATAACTTCAGTGTATTTTTACCTAAGCTTTTTGAGGATTTGAAATTAAATAAAGCATCAGTGATGTCTAGAAATGGTATATCAAATGATGATGATGTAGATATTTTTTAATCCTACCTAACTTGAACCCTAGTTCTGCTTCTAATATAAGGTTACTAATAAATTTGTCATATATGTAGATATAATAAGTGGAACCTACCTTAATTTTATTTCTCCTGTATGTAAATAATTTACTAATAAAAAAATTGTATTTACCTAATAGCTTGTTTAAATTTCCTATAAAACCATCCATGAAAATCATTCTTAACTTGCTTCTACCCACGGTTTCACTCGCATGATTCCAAGATAAAAAGTCTATGTTCCAAATTACTAATTTTCTGATTATAAATATTATTCTAATGATAGAATATGATTAATCTATTTTAAAGATTTATTGTAAATCATAAATTATTTAAATATTCAATATAGGTAATAAAAAACTTACAACTTAGTAGAACAGAGTTTATTCATATATTATATTTATCATATGTATACAAACTACCATTGCATTTACAAACTATTTACATATTTATTTTAAGCAGACAATCAATACCTAAATAGACCTTATCTTTATTCATCATACAATCTCTTAGATATCTTATTTATAATATTTTGCGCAGAGTCCATTATATCGTCCATTGGTTCAGTCACCACATATTGCACACGCACAGTTTCACTATAACTGTTCTGCCTTTCGTTGAAGTCAGAAATTTGTATTTTGAGCAGCCGGTATCCTCTCCTTTGCGCCTTGCTAACAACGAAAGATACATCATCCTTTTTGGATCTCTTTCTCGTCCGACGTTTATTTAAAGCTTCCGCTTCCGCAAGTTTAGCTGCAGCTAGTTCTTCACGTTGTTTTTCTGCTATAAATTCATCCCAGCCTGCTAAAGGGTCCTGGCCACACTGAAGAAAGGTGATGTCTTCTTCCGCCGACATGATCCTTAAAATATAAAACTTGTTAAAAATATGAACAGGGTAATAGATAATGTATATACCTATAGTAGAATAAATGTATGAGCAGGTACTTACAGAAAAAGTTTACAGGAACTTGATTAACGTAGAAATGCAAATTCCAGGCACAACTGATACCAACTCACGATGCGAAGCAATTGAACATAATCACACTGGGTCATGCATAACGTTGTGAGATATAAATAGAACAGGTTCGAACTTGAGTTTCGAATAATTTCCTAAGAATCAGATTTCATGACATACCTAGTTTAAAAATGTGGGTAAGAAGTATACTAAATAATTTGCATCATGTGTATGCTATAGTGTATCAAAACAAGTTAAAACTTGAATGAACAAGTTGAGTCTATTTAGGTCATTTACCTACTTTACTAAGTCAGTAATTACATGTTTAATACAAAAAGGTAGATATAATATGATTATCACTAGCTTCTATCTAACTACGGGTTCGTTTACAAAACTAAGGTGCGTAACTGTCTAAGTAAGAAGGTACTTAGGTAGCGACTAATAATATGCTTATCAATAGCTTCGTTCCGTCCAATGACATAAGCTATGTTTTACCCACGTTCGCTTACGTGGGTAAAACATTCAGGGATAATATTCCTATAAACTAAATATTTTTTAAAATCGGACCGCGAAGTCCATAGTTCCAGAGATTAACCGCCTACCTATAGACACTCAGGTTTACGATAGGGTAGATAAATAAAATTCAAGAAATTTATTTAATACACGCTTTATTTTATTCATAATTACTTTCTTAGTTCATAGTATTTATTCTTAATATAACAAGTTATAGGTCAAATAAAATACATCGGCACCTTACACATAAGGATTACAATAGAAAAGTACATATATTATTAATATAACTAATATTAAAGGGGTAGGAATGAAAGGTACTCTATCATTAACTTAAGCCTAGTCTTTAAATTTATTACTTTTTAAAGAATACTTAAGTACATAAATTCGTTAACTTAAAAATAATAAAATATGCTTAATACAATATTCAAATAGTAGGTGGGTTGGTAGGGTACCTATTACCTTAAAATTAAGACGGTAATATCAATGAACTTCCCCACGCTTTAGTAGAGATCCTATCTTTTGAAACGCTACGCTTATCATCATTTCCGGAGAGAGCTACCTTATTTATAGTTCTAGTAAAAATTTGATGTTTAATAGATTTAAACAAGACATTTTTTCGGCGTATGATGTTTTCGTTAAAATTTACATTTTGGTAATCTGTTACATTTAAATTGCGAACAACGCAAGCTTTAACACCTTTTGCTTTCTTTATTGTACGCTTATCAGTTTTCAAGCAATACAACTTTGATCTCAGACCCACAAACTTAGTTACAACGGACCCGCCCATTTCGTCTTTAAATAATCCGGGTACTTTTTTGTTTATCGTAGGTAATCCATAACGATTATCTTGATCATAATTGCTGGTATCAAAATGACAAAGAAAGGTGTTTTTGACATTTTGATAGAAGTCGGGAGTTTTTATAAAATATATAAAACTATCAGTATCTGTGTAACACAACTGGCAGCGATCTTTATAAAATGGTTTAATAACATCATAGTGAAAATTATACATGTGGGCTTTTGACAGTTCTAATACAGAAAAACCGGTATATATTGGTTTATCGAGCACAACCCGATCAGATTTCATTTGAATTGCCACTAAATTATCTGTAAAAACCGATACGCTATGGAAGTATGGATTTGCTATCAGTTTATCAGCACTAGTTTTTTTTTTAGTTATATTGTTACTATCATTCCACTCATTAACAAGATGTACTTTAACTCTTAATTCGTTATTTTCAAGTGTTTTACCAAAAACACTGTTATTTAAGAGTTTAAAAAAATCTTGTTCAAATTTTGAGTCAGCTTTTTGTCGGAGTTCAGTATTTAGTTCGATATATTGTTTAAGATAAGAACTTTGCCCGAAAACAATCACTCGATGTATTTTTCGCAATTTTAGTCCATGCTCTAGACACTTTTTTAAATGAACATAATGAATGACATACTCATACTTATTGTACAGATTAGGAACAAGCTTTTTGCTTTTCCCGCCTATGGGTACACATTTTTCGGGGCAAAATGGTAAATCATTATGCGTTCGATGAAGGTTATCAGGATAGAATAGGTCTACTTCAAGAATAAACCCTTCATCAGCATCGTCAGCAACACTTGTAATATCAAGTGAATCTATTTCTTGTTGGTTTAAAAATCTAAAGTTTGACAGTGGAAGTGACTGGCACATGCTAAACCCGTAAAGATTATTACAGTCCAAGTAAACTATAAATGAATCTTCTTGCGTTGGATCGTAATTAGACATATACTTGTTATTAGCTTTTGCATAGCGATGCGTACATACACATACACCTCCACGAATGCCTTTTTGTATCATGCGCAATATATCTAAATCATCGATGAGCTCAAGTTGCACTCCGGTCTTCAATAACATTGCGTCAAAAGACAGGCTTGGTACAGTAAGGTAAAATGCTGGGTCCAGCTGATAATGTTTTTTACACGTCTTACGAAACTTTTCAAATATGTCCGTTAAAAGAAGCACATCTGTTTTGACATATAAATCTGTATATTCTCCTAGATTTTGGATATCAAACTGTGACCAAACTGATTGAGCATGTTTATAATCAATGTCAGACACATTTTTATCCGACAAAGAACTGAAAAACTTTACTTGAGGTGGCAATTGTTGGTCTTCAAAGCATTTCCAATCTGTTATGTATTCATATGGATACACTCCCTTTCGTCTCAGTAAATTAAATCGATTTTCATCAGGAAAACATTTTTGTAAATGCACAAAATCGATTGCGGTTAATGTTTGGGCTAATTTGTCAATACTTGTGCTCAAAAATTTAAATGAATCTACGAACCGTAACTGAAAGTACTCTTCTTCATTAACTCGAACAAATTTGGTAAATGAAATATAATTCTCTTTTGTTTTCGGTATTATTTTTATGGTACCTGGCAATTCTCCTAATTGTTTAATAAACAAGTGAGCGTCATAACCGGATAGGTTATGAAAAAATATTGGTACAAATTTCGGAAGTCTGTGATTTAAGTTGCAGTATGAATGAGCTGCGCCACGATATTTGCCTGTCATATGGCAGTGATCTCGAACTTTATCATCCCACAACAAATTGCTGCAAATGTGACATCGCGTACTTGCATAAAAATTGTATTCATCTTCTTCATTGAATATCATTGCTTTAGTTTTATTTAATATTTTATAGATTTCTGATACATCATCACAAATCAATGTGATAAATTTTTCTACACAATCCTCACCGCGAAAACTGACTAACCGGTTATAGCTCTCATCAGCAGAACAAACTATATTATATGCAAAAGCCACAGGTACATGATAGTGCATGTCAGAAGTACTTGCAATGTTCGGATTAGGCGCACATCCTTGAACCGGACGTAGCATAGTTTCGAAGTCCGCGTAAATAACAAATGGAACATTTTGCTTACGATTATAGTTTTTAAACTGAATCACTGATCCTTTTTCCGGAAGCACTGTCGCAACACCTCCGCAAACATGCTCTTCAAGCTTTGCAGCAGAAGAGAAAAATAACAAACAAATTTCACAAAAATGCAACTTTCCATGATGATTTGTTATCTGACTTCGCACTAAACGAGGTAAATCTTTAATTAAACAATAGTGCGAAAACTCGCCTTGTTCAAGTAGCAACAAATGTATTCGTTTTGCATTTTCATTTTTGCTGTTAGACCTATACAATGGTCCCGTTATTGTTTTACCGTCTCTTAAACCGTATACAAAAATACTAAGATTAGGATGATTTTTTCAAATACTGAAATGTCTACAAAGTTTATCGGAAATGATATATCTTTAATGTTCAGTATCTCTTTAAAATCTCGATATGATGTTACTCGATCAGGATGATTTTTGGCAGGGTAAAGAGCTGCAGTAATACTCCACAAAAAGCAAAAGTCATCATGGTTACGAATATTCAAGCATGCTTTTTTGTTTTTAATAAACCTAGGCAGATCTATGAATTTTGAGCCCTGCAATGGCTCATATTTATTAATGTTCACCTCCAGATGACAATTATTTAAAAATGTCCACCCGCTGTCTCTCTCTTGAAATTCTTCACTTTTTTTCCTAATATTGTTAACAACTCCAGCAAATAAATCATCGAACTCATAATTTAAATGTATGGTATAATTTTTGGTTAAAAATGATTTTAGTTCTTGTGAATCATTTTTATGCAACATAAAAATAGAAAACAGTTCAAAGTTTACTTTTATACATGTATGAATTTCAAGAGATTGGTCGATGAGAGACTTTATTTGCAACCGATTATTATCAAAAAAATTACATAAACTTATATCTGTCTCTTCGGTTGCTGTAATTCTGTAACTCGCAATACGATTTTGAAAAGCTGTCTGTATAATCTGCACATTTTCTGAATATAGGATAATGTTTTTATTTTTGTGAGCATTGCTCCGTAAATGTCCCATCCATCGCTTATTATCAATAGATAAACTGCAAACCGTACAAAATGGCATTATTAATACTGAAAATAAGAACCCTCAATTAAAACGAATCTTTTATCTAATTTCGTTAAACACGAACCACATAGGTAAGTGTTAATTACTTACCCGCCGACCTATATATAGACCAACCAACCTACCAAGGAAACTACCTAATAACTGAAGGATTTACTAAAAAGTTAAACGATTACATTAATTGCTTTTATTGTATCAAGCTAGGTGTCTATTTATTTAATATTTTTTTATTTAAAATGGATGTTATCCGAATAGAAGACAGGGTTGCACTCAGAGAACAACTTGTTCGCTTCGTGCACGAGTTTCTGAACACACTGCCACTCCCTCGTGTCATCATCCGTTGAAAATTGAATTCGAACGATGGCTTTCTTCCACCTTTCTTCAGGTCTCATGGACTCGGCCTCTTTTCTGTTGTAAACCTTCAGGTCGACATGGAATTCACCGCTGGTGTCCGCAACCTTGCGCTGGTTTCCCGTCAAGATACGGTTCACGAAGCTGGAGGCTAACTTCTTGGAGGCTGACGACGAAGAAGTGCCGACCACGTCCTCAACATCGCTGTCGCACAGGCCAAAAACGTCCGCAACCCGCGACTTTTTGCGTCCTCTGAAATTAATAAAACATATTTTAAATAAGCATATTACCCTATTTCATATAAAAACTTGTGGCTCGAAATATCTAACCAAATTAACATTCCATAATTAATACGAATAAAGAAAATATTTATTTTGCATTACAAATAAAAGGAACAAAGTAGGTATAAACAAATCACAAAATTTAATTTTAATATGGACAATTTAAGTTATTTAGGTACCTTCAGGTAAGTATTATAATTTTACTTGTTTATTATTTAAATTATATGTCGCTAAAAATAAATTACACTTCTATTAATGGACTAAACTAAGTGAATGCAAACCTAGTAAGTGTAACTGTGATATTAATGAATAGATAATTTAATGTTCCAAACCAAATAATCCTTATTTATATCAAAATAATATATTAGTTCATTCAGTGCCTGTGAATTTATATTAGACTAGCTGACCCGCCCGCCGCTACGCCAAGAAAATAAACTACTTGAAGTACAAATCGTGCGCAAACGAAGTCGCGGGCACCAGCTAGTATCTAATCTTCCTAAATTGTAGCCTAGGTGTTATTCTGATGTATAAGCTATATTATTGTAAATTTTTATCAAAATCTATTGCGTGAAAGAGTAACATGCATCAATCCATACAAACTTTCGCGTTTATAATATTAGTAAGGATTTGAAATTAAGGTCAGGTAAGTATAAGACAAGTTTACCTTGGAGTTGATTCAGCTTTGCGCTTGCTTGCGGTGCTGGAACTGGTGCCGGCTGGTGAAGTAGGCTTCTTGCCTTTGAGCTTGGACACCTCCTTGGTTGGTACCACAGTTTCAGCTTCTGAATCAGACCTGTAATCAATTGAAACGAGTGTTATTTAAATGCAAGATAACTTATAATACGGTCGGTAAACACGATTTAGTTAATGAGTGAGCAAACTAATTTATTTGGGGGTTTATAAGAGTTGGTAGATACGAAAGGTACTTACTTACATTTTATTTCAAATAAAGTTCGAAGATTAATTAGCAGCGCAAACGGTTCAGGTACTGTCTGTTGTTTCTTCTGTGACACAACTCACAAAATAGGCAGGTAGGTACGCGATGATGACGTCTAGCACTGATGCACATAAAAATCGAACGTAAAATGAAACGATTCCGGTAACACCATGTTTTATATGGATACATTTTGTATTTTAATTCATAACACAAGGAGTCTTAACTGCTAAAGTAATAACAACCAAATTTGATCGTTATTGTCAACAACAAAAGCAGTTTAATGTAATGTAAGATTACAAGTGTTACATACCTTCTCATGTTGAATATGAGTAGCATACACTCCAATCATCAATAAAATAAATATATTATAAATAACGCTGGAAAATTCACACAGCATCATCATTATTTTCTAGCGTTTCCTTTTTCATTACCTACTCAAATATATACTAGTGTTGCCAGATATCCCGATTTGCGTGGAACGTTGCATTTTTTGATGCGCACGTGCCGATTTACTTTTAATCGAAATGCTAAATGCTCTGATTTTGGGAGTTGAAAACATATAAGGACCAATTTTTAAATTACCTCATTATGAGTTACTTATAAAAATACTGCAAACCTTTTAATAAAATTCGGTTCGCTCAGCTTAGCGTTGTTAGAAGTCTGTTTATTATTATGTTAAATTTAACAACGACGCAAAACCGATTAGATATAATTTATCCTGTTGTTCGGATATTTTCACATATAAAACCTGGAAACACTATAACATTGCTTACGTAAACAATGTTTGCTTAGGTACAGTCAACAATGAAAGTTGTTGAACAGGTTAAGTATAGCTTATGTTAAGGGTACTAGATGACTGATGTACATTATACAATAATATGTATAACATAGATATATATTTTACTGTACATATAAAATACCCAGATCACCAGAAATAAATATTTGCAGATTGTACAAACATCTGTCCCAAGGCAGGAATCGAACCCGCAACCTCCTGCGTTGCAGGCGGACCTTCGCCCGCTGTGCCACATCGGTCGTCGACGTTGGTATTACTTATTATAATACAATCAATTCAATCAGAGCATAACTAACTTATTACTAGGTATGTAGATAAGTAAAAATATTTACTAGTAATACAATGTAACGGATAACTTACACCGGAAAAATAATCATCGTAGGTCTGTACCTACTAATTTTACTTTCATCTTTCTGTAAAGATGAAAGTAAAATTGACTTAGTCGTAGGTAAGTTATCATCACTTTGGCTGACAGTACGCTCTTAGGTTCTAGGGCGGCCGCTATACATAGTTGGCTAAGTAAGTTAGGACCATTCTAGTGACCTGAACGTTTCAGTGTACCTTAATCATATGTACAACATCGAGAGGATTATAAATTCAATAGTTTGGATTTATAGTTAAATGAATGAATGTTCGATAGGTACATCTTCATTAGATAACTACTGAATCAATCGAACTGAAATTTGGCATAGATATAGTTGTAGACTAAACCTCAATATCAATTCAAATATCTACTAGCTCACTTTTACCTAGGTTAAACCACGAGCGAAGCCGTGAGTTCATTCAAGCTTTACCTACAAGATATGAAAAGAGATCGTTACTCTTTTCATTTTTAAACAAGTAATATAAATAAGGTAAAACCACATGAAAAAGTTAGCTACTTAAAATATCAGTTTACAAATAATTTTTCCCATAGTAGTTTGCGGGGCTTGAAGGGGGCGAGGACGGTGTGGCGCGCGAAATCTGACTAAAGGGACTACAGCGAATGCAACTTTGCAATAAATACGAATAGGGCTGTAAGCGTTCACTTAGACGGTTTATTTTATCTTTTCTACCCATTATAATTGGATCACAGTTCAATACGAGCGTAGGTAGAATAGAGGGTACGATATCAAAGATAGCAAATATTAAAAAATCCTATTTACAAAATTAAATAATATCATACATTATAGGTACCTACCTATTTTATTTTTATTTCTCTTCATTTTGTAAAGATTATCAATATGTAGATACATAGACGTGGAGATTATCTGCATTTATATCAAAATGTATAAATTCATTTAATTAAAAATTCCTTCCTGTGGTTAAATATTTATGTTTCAATGAAACAATAAAGAAGCTAAGCCGGGGGTGATCATGGGCTGAGTAGAGATTAGAGTAAGGTTGACCGACTTTATGGAATAAAGGTCCGACTTTTTTGTTGCTTGACGTCGTACAACCCTAATGGTTTATCAGTACAATAAACTAAGTTTATTCAGTTAACTTTTGTCAGACCCTAAGAACAAGTCGTGAGTAATTATTTCAAGTTGGAAATTAAAGATAAATACCCAACTTCTTTGTAAGTCGTCAATTTCAGTTAGCCATCGAACTAAATCAAGTCACTGGGGAAAGTAAAAAAATACCTAGTGGATGGCACGGAATCTGAAACACGGACGCAAGATGCAACATTTTGTGTGTCTGACCAAACTAGTGCAGTATCCAGTGGAAGATATTGCTATCGATTTTCTTATGTTTTCGAGCCGAATCTGGTCTCTGGGGAACCGACAAAGTACCTAGTGGAAAACATAACAGAATTCTTATTAAAATCTTTGAGCCAAATCCGGTCACTGGAGAATGTATGGTATACAGTAAGACATCAGAGGTTTCTTTCTTGTCATAAGTGTTTGGTACTTTTCTGATGATTCTCAACTTGCTTTTAAATCTATTTTAATCTTTTGGGTTTGACAAAATGTTAGTTTATAAGGTGATCAATGTGTTAGTGATGTTTAAATTTAAATCGAGTTCCTATATATCGGATTAGCTGTAATGCAGTCTCTCGGTAAGTGATATATAATATTACTTTACAGCTTAACACAATACGTTAAAAAAGATAGTAGACATTGTAGGTCACAAAATCGGTTGCGCATGGTGGACTACAAAAGGTATTGGGAAGGTTAGACCAGGTGGTCTAGACTTCCCAATACCTACCTACTTATAGGCCACAATATATTGTATCTTAAAACGGTCATACCTAATTTTACCCGACTACCGAAGGACGGGGGTTATGAGTTTGACACCCTATGTATGTATGTAGCCGATTTTTATGTTCCCACGTAGCGCTGAAACTACTGGTCCGATTTCAACAAATGAGATGTCGTATAATTCGTTTTAATAGCTCGATGGTTATAGGCTATGTGACGTCAGATAAAAATGGGGATCTAACGAGATAGCGGGGGTCTAAGTAAGGGTCGAAAATCTCAATGTTAGCGGTAAATATACTCGTGTGTGATATCGTTGCAAATGTCTTTGTTTGTAGTTTTCGAAACCGTTTTTCATACTTTTGTGAGATTAACGATTCTCAAGCTATCAGCAAAAAGGTGTAAAAAATATAGTTAAAAACTAAAACCCGACTACATAAAAGTCTTAAACAAGCGTTCACCTATTGTCCATAGCATTTACTTTTGATACTTAGGTAGTCGGAGGCACTCACCCCATATACCTAGGGTACAATTAGTAACAAAGGCCTCCGACTACCTAAGTATCAAAAGAAAATGCTATGGACAATAGGTGAACGCTTGTTTAAGACTTTTACGTAGTCTGGTTCTAGTTTTTAACTATTTATTTTTATATAAATTCTTTTGCAGGGCTCTACAGGATGAATAGAAAAAAGAATAGAATAGAAAGAACATTTATTTCGACACAGGTACAGATGATAATAAAATAAACAATCGGTAAACAAAAACCATTGTAACATGGAAGTAAGGGTGACACAAAAGGGTGGTAGTGAAAAATAAGGTTTTTCTGCCTCCATGACCCTGCGCCGAAATAGGGGTTGGCTCAGCGGGTGCTGAACTTTTTATGCTAAGCGCTGTTTTTCAGCCAAAGACCTTAATACTAGTTGACGTTACGGACGGCAATTTGGTGACACAAAATATATACGTATGGGTCCATGTACTATTGACCTAAGCTAACATTAAGACCTAAGCTGTATACATGTATATGCGAGTAAAGTAAATAAATGAATGAATTATATTAACTATACCCATCTACTTCGTGCCTAAACCGTTACGTGAGATCTTTGCTGCAAATAAATATATTTTTGTCTTTTATTTTCATGCTTTTATTCGTCTAACTACTAAGAAAGTATTTTTTGTAATATTGCGAATAATCGACGTAGAAGGAAAGAATTTCAAATCTCTATCCTCTCGCTCTCTCTGTCCTTTTTTCACTCTTGACATATTCAGACAGCAATTACCGAAATTAAACCATTGAAAAAATAACACAGTATCCACCATTTCCTGTCAGATACTCACTCTTTTCGTGAGCCTTCTACCGAAATTAAATTATTGAAAAATTCTCACAGTATTCATCCATTCCATTTCCTTTCAGATACTTTACTTTATTCATGAACCTTCTAAACGACTGCAACGAGGTGGAACTGACCGAGGGTCCAGGGAGGCTGGAGACGCTCCGCAACGCGACCATCCAAGCCATGTCTAACTTACTGAGTGCTAATATAGACTCCGGACTCATGCATAGCATTGGTAAGTGGATTGGGGCTGACAAGGTGGGGAGGGGGGCTCAGGAATATAAATCAGGAATTAGCTAGATGATGTTGTGTGGATTGTCCAGCATTATTTATTTATATTAACGTACCGGTTTCAAATTCTCAATAGAATAAAGTTGAATACGACTAGCAACTTGAATACTACTTACAATTTTAAGATCCATAATCATCCAGACGTAGCTCAAAAAGTTGCGAATCTTAAATGATGCTGGGCTGGCCGTGTCTATCGCATGCCCGAAGACCTGTAGGCTAAGATCACCAGAGAAGCCCCAACAGCGTAAGGGCCATAGTATTCGTTTTACTGGATCCGTGTATTTCCCGTGATGGCGTATGTAGTTGTAGCAGCGAATTCACACGCCTGTGAGTATTCCGGATCCAGTAAACGATTTTTTCCAATAGCTAATAATCCGTAAAAACGGTCCGGTAACAATATTTTACTGGATCCGGAATACTGGCTGCAGGTTTGTTACCTCGCTCCTACAACTACATACGTAACGCCATCACGGGAAAATAAACAGATCCAGCAAAACGGATCCTGTAAAACGGATGCTGTGTGTATGGGCCCTAAGGCGTCGCGATTGACCCAAGAAACGATTGCGCGATGTACTAGATATCTTCGATAGAACCTGGGCCCAACTGGCTCCGAATCGTGATGCATGGAGGGAGGGGGAGGCCTTTGCCCAGCAGTAGGACGTTACAGTCTAATTGTAATTGTTATCTTTTAGATCTGGGCTACCACCGCGACCTGCAAACCCGCGCCGCCTTCATGGAAGTGCTAACGAAGATCCTTCAGCAAGGCACTGAGTTCGACACGCTGGCGGAGACGGTGCTGGCGGATAGGTTCGAGCAGTTAGTGCAGTTAGTCACTATGATCACTGATAAGGTGAGAATATTATTCTTCTTACACGTGAAAAGCTTTAAATAGCCTTCTGCTTCTATCTTTTAAATATTTTGTATGTGCTGCTGGTTTTCCATTAAATAAATAAATACGGTTAAATTTCCTCTGAATTGAAATGTTTTCAGGGGGGATCATATAGGGGTCGGGAAGGCATAGAGTTGAGTATAGAATAAAAAAAAAACATTTTATACAACACCTGCTCGGAAAGTTGCCTATTCCTTTTCCAAATATAAGATAGAAAGTAAGTCATTGCAGGCGTATAGGAATCCGAGAGGAAAAACTCTATGGAATTTCATTTCTCACGCGTTTTAGCGGGAGGGAAAACTGTATGGTAATCCATTTCTAACGTGTATTTTTTTTAAATTTCCTAAAAGATCGGCCGCTAGTATGGCTATTTTCATCATAGGTCAAACGACAAAAAGTTTTTACTCCAAGTTCGCCTCTTCCGATTTCCGAACAATATTTTGAAAAAAGAACCCAAGGGATTAATGCTGGCGCGGGAAGTTCTTATTTTGAATTTGGTGTAGGCAATTTAATTCTACAGAACGTCGTCGAGTGATAGTGAAAGTTGTATGATACCGCCAGAAATAAAATATTTATTCTGCTTTTTATTTTCCTCGAAGGTGTGGTATAATCACTATGTATCACCCGGCAGAAAGTGCGATTTGTGTTTTAAGACCCGAGGCGCAGCCGAGGGCCTCAAATGACACACTCGATAGGAATCAGGCACGTTCTCGCCTAGGTGTACAATGTACTATTTTTTTCAACTTTAATCTTTTTTCCCAGGGAGATCTCCCAATAGCGATGGCGCTTGCACACGTAGTCGGCACGTCCCAGATGGACGAGCTGGCGCGTGTGTTAGTCTCGATATTCGACGCGAAACATCTACTGGCGCCTCTGCTGTGGAACATATTCTATAAGGAGGTCGAGGTACGTCTTATTGCAATTGATGATGCATGGAGGGATCACGGGAGGCCTTTGCCCAACAGTGGGAAGTTACAGGCTAATTGTAAGTCTAGTTATCTTGATATATTATTTCGTATTTTTAGTTGTTGTGTACTATAAAATAGAATAGATTTATTGATTATATTAAGGAAGTAAGGGGAGAGGAAGACCGAAGAGGTGTGAAAGAGGACATGGTTAAGAAAGATGTAGGTACCGAGATGACGACTGATAGAGGAGAGTGGAAGAATATTACATGTTGTGCCGACCCCACTTAATCCCGATTCAAAACCTGGATATTTTTTGTGTAAAGGGGTTACTATACCCAAGGAATATTGGTGTAAAATATTTAACGACATTGGTATCATCGAAGCAAAGCACAAAAGCTCGAAACAATTTTTTATTTTAAAACTTTCTATCGTCATTTATTGAAATCTCGTTCCTTATTAATTCAATTTTAAAAATTGTTGCTATTCATAAGAAATTACGCATTTTTGAAGTTTGTATTTTAGTATTAAGTAATATATTTTCTGTTACCTTGTTGTTTGCTTACATATATTTGAATCCCTTTTTGTTAAGATTTCATTCATAAATGTCTATGTCTTCATCATCATCAGCCACTGCTGGACATAGGCCTCCCCCGTAGGACGCCACAAATAGCGGTCCTGAACCGCCTCCATCCATAAGGGATGGAGGCGGCTACCAGAGGAAGGGCAGCAGCTTCCATCTGAGTGTTTTTAAACACCAACACTGCGATCACCAATCCTCCTGCCAAGCGTGGTGATTATGGCAAATACCCCCCTATATGGGAGACCATCCACTCGATGGACGGACGACATCGTAGCGTTAGCAGGGAGTCTATCTATGTCTTGGTGACATTAAATATCTTGGATTCTAAATCGGAGTATAGTGTGGGATAAAAGCAGGAAAAAGAAGAGTTTGTCTCTGTAGACTTTAAAACTAAAATTATAAAATCTTTCCAGCTATCTGACTGCATGCAAACCCTCTTCCGCGGGAACTCTCTCGGCTCGAAGATAATGGCGTACTGCTTCAAGATATACGGATACCAGTACCTGCAGTCTCTGCTGGAACCTGTCATCAACTCTCTGCTGGAACAGCTGGAGAACAACCCGCATCTCAGCTTCGAGGTCGACTCTGCTAGGTGAGGCAGAACCTTCTAGATAAATAAATAATGTTGGACAATTCACAGAACATTATCTAGCCCCAAGCTTGAGCAAGAGCTTGTGTTATGGGTACTAGATAACTGATATACATAATACAATATATTGCATATATAGATTTTTTTTATTATACATAGTAAATGACCAGAACACCCTGAACAAATAAATATCTGCATATCGTACAAATATTTGTCCCGAGGCGGGAATCGAACCCACCACCTGCGTCGCAAGCGGACCTTCGCCTACCTCGCCCGCCACAATGGTAGTCATTTCAGAACTTTCTGGTACTTTTCTCATGGTTCAAGGTCGATACTGCTAGATGATTCAGAATCAGAACCTTCTAGATGTTGAGTCAGAGTATTCTAGTCTAGATCATTCCAGAAATTTCTAGATAGGGGTATCGCTAATTACGATTCTCTATACTCGTAGAGAGTTTCTGTAGTTTCTACATCAGCGGCCAAGTTCGACACTGCTAGGAGAGGTGTAGACTGTTCGAGACTCTCCAATAATATTCCATGTTTCCCAGTACAAAAATCGGGCAAATAAATAAATTTGGATATTTGTATAAATTTGTTTCCCATAACGGAAGACCTGGCCGTGGGGCCGCGGCGTACGAATATCGACCCCTCCAACTCAACCCGTGGATGTCGTAAGAGCCGACTAAGGGAACCTACCAGAGGAAGGGCAGCAGCTTCCTACTGTGTATTTTTAAACACCAACACTGCGATCACCAATTCTCCTGCCAAACGTGGTGATTATGGCAAATCCCCCCTTACATGGGAGACCATCCACTCGATGGACCGACGATATCATAGCGGTCGCAAGGAGTTGATGGATGGAGGCGGCTCAGGACCGCTATGTGGCGTCGTATGGGGGAGGCCTATGTCCAGCAGTGGACGTGTATGGGCTGATGATGATGATGATGAACAAAGACCTGTTTACTTTCGTGGCTAGATGACGCTGTGCGCAATTTTCAACATTATGAAAACCCCGATATTTAAATATTTAAACGACCACTATTGTTTTTCAGATTGGACGCCAAAGACGACATAGAACTCAACCGCGCCAACCTCATAGACTTAACCAAAGAAGTGTTTGACGTCATCGTCAACTCGGCTGATCGCTTTCCGCCGCAGTTAAGAAGCATGTGCCATTGCTTGTATCAGGTAATTTCACTTTTAAAGGTATTAACATAAAGCTCAAGATACCGGCTTAGCTTGTGTCTTTGTTTTCATAAATATGTTGGATTTTTTAATCGGAGTATATTTATGTATTGTATTATGTATATCAGTTATCTAGTATCCATAAAACAAGCTTTGTTTACCTTGGGGCTAGATAATTATAATAATTTATTTACAAACTAGTTTGCTGCCCGCGCCTTCGCCTACTTATTATAAAAAATTGCCTAATTGTTATTCCAGGTCCCAAACTATACCCACACCAAATTTCATCCCAATCAGTTCATTCGTTTTTGCGTGAAAGACGAACAAACATCCATACATCGATACTCTCAAACTTTGACATTTATAATATGAGTAGGAATTAGTTACAAGTAAAATCAAAAGTTAAAATAACCGGCGCAGTCAAGTGGAGTGATCGTTCGCGATATTTAATCAAAAGCCAGTGTATTGAAGTTTATTTTGTTTTGACAGGTTCTGAGCAAGAGATTCACTCAGGTCCCACAAACGAGTGTCGGTGCGGTTGGAACTGTGTTGTTCTTGAGATTCATCAATCCAGCCATTGGTAAGTCTATTCATACCTCCCATCCCTATAAAATCCTTCCATATAAAATGTAATGCTCAACTAAAGCTTAAGTCCATAAAAGTTATATAGTGTTTTAAAAGGTTCACTTAGGCGAGAACGTGCTTAATTCCTATCGAGTGTGTCATTTGAGGCCCGAGCAAAGATGTAAATCGTAGATAGGCCCTTACCGTAGTGAGACCGCGCCGTTTTGGGTGCCACGCGAAATGAGTTCGCTCACACATTTGGAATCAGTGTACTTCTGAACACAATGTGAGCGGAACGTCATCCGAACGCGTCGTAACTTTGCAAATTTTAGTTGAAAAGTGTCACTAAATGCCAAAATGTGCATTTCGCAAGTACAACAACAATTCAAGAAACACAAATAAAGCCAAAGGTGTAACATTTCACTCGTAAGTATTGTGATTTCATGAATAATATTATTTTTCCTTCCACTGTCCAAAATAATCAATTTCAAAATAGCGAGTGCATGAAAGAGAAAGTAGGGTTTGCAACTTATGTGGGAGAAAAAGAGACAACACTTTGTTCTTGGTACGCTTCATGTGGCTAGAGATTGCAATCCGGATTATTCGAAATCTGAATTATTATCCGGATAATTCAGATTTCGAATAATCCGGATTGGTCCATTTTGTTTATCCTGATATAGACATTGAAATCCAGATAGTTCAAATAACTGTAATAATAATAGTTGATATCAGTTTTTAAAGCATAAATAGGATAAAGTTCCGAAAAGCCCATATGCCGGATCGACTTGAAATTTGGTACACGTACGTTTTTCCACCTCCTGAGTACAGACATAAAAATAAAAATTGGCGCAATTTTTATTTTCATGCTTTCTTAGCACGGCAAAATTACTGAACGGTGTAAGCTGAAATTTTGCATATAGTTTCAGACCTGTAATAACACAAAATACTTTTATCCCGGGAAATTTCGTGCGACACCGCAGACAAAAGCTAGTTAAAAATTATTTTATGAAATTTACAGCTATTTGAATTATCCGGGTTTGATAATTATGACATCTTAATTATCCGGATGTTGCAATCCCTAGTTGTGGCACTCTTGTCGATCTAAAAATGTCGGTCGGTAGAGTTAGCAGATTCAATATAGGTACCATTCTTAAATGAGGATCCGTAACGTTTTTAGTTGAGAATGCAGATTTATAGAGCTAAAAAATCCTTAACAAACAGTGCAAAAGTTTTTGTTCTACGACAGAAATTACCGAAGTTATGACCAAATTACTGGCGAAGTTCACCGAGTGGCCGCCGCGATAGCTGTGACGTCACTTGCTCCGTCGCCGCCCGTTAGCTCTTGGCAGCGACAAGGCGTGCAGTGTTTATTTTGACTTTGAAACAAATTAAGTGTTCGATTAGTGTGTAATTTATCTTTTTAACTATTTATAAACATTGTATAGTGCCGAAATCTAAAAAAAACTTCTAATAAAGCCGCCAGAAAATCTATTTTTAACGTACCAAAGGAACCAAAACTTTGTAAAAAATGTTTAATATAAAGCAAAAATATATTCTACCAAAATATCTGATGGGCTCATGAAACTTAACGACTTTGTTTTTTAATAAATTCGACCTCTCCTAGTAAATATCAGATCAGCTGATTGATGTTTATGCACTATATAAAGCGCAAGTAGGTTAAAAAGTAAAGTCTATATAAGGGGTCGTCCTCACGTGATGTTTTTTAGCATCTTTTTAACCTCCACCCCCTAAATCACGTGTATTTTTTTTGAACAAAGTATCAATAAAATTTATGAATATTATCTTTAAATACCGGTAAGTATTAATCTTGCGGTTGTCGTAGCGGGAGGGGGAATAATACCCTGGCAACGGCGGCGACTCATGCTCACACGCCGTTTTTCGGTTGTTTAGAAATCGCGCGTTCAACGACAAAATAAATACACGTGATATCTCACTACACTACCCCCCCCCCCCCAACCCCCTCCCCCCTTTTTTTTCGTGATTTTTGTCGAACCTCCTCCCCCCTTTCGAGCCTTATGCGATATATGGGCAAACCCTAAGAATGAATGAAAACAATATTTGTTTATCAAGATACTGCAAACACTTATTCATAAGTTCTGAATATGTTACTTTACCTATACTTTACATTCATTCTTGCTGCTACACCTACCTTCCACTAACAGCTTAGAACTAAAGATTAGATACCGTACCTTCCAACGTAGGTAGTAGCACCTTTACCTTTGTAGTTTTCAGCACTTAGAATGATTACGTAAGTTATCAAATACCATGAAAGAATCCACTTTTGGAAAGTTATGGTATTGAACTTGCACAAAACCAGCTTCTATTTTATTAGTAATATTATGTTTCTATGTATAAACGTTCTAGACCTAAATATCACAAAATTACAATCTAACCTAACACATCCCTACATATTATAAAACAAACTACTGAACGCATTTTCATGCGGCTTTCCCCAATCGATAGTGGTCGATAGGATCGATAGGAAGGTATATAAGCTCGATTACCACTCACTGACTGACTCATTGACATGATTGTTCTCCTTGATGGTGGACGGGGAGGTATGTTTTTTTTGCGGAAACGTACTGCGGGGGGGTCTGCGGGACCTCACGAAAATTCCGACTTTTTGAGATTTCCCCCTTCTTCCCCCCGGCCCCAGGGAGGTTGGCTAGGGGAGCCATATTGAATAAAAAAAATTGTGGGGCTGTATAGAGAATGTCAAATAGTTTCGAATGCAAAAAAGATTTTGCCCCGTTGCCCCCAAAATAGCCCCCCCTTTTTAGGTTGCTCCCAGATGCCGTCGTCGTAGGGGGGGTTTCGATTGCGGGATCGTATAGAGGGTTTCTTCTCGAATGGGGAAAAAATTACCACCCCTTCCCCCCAAAAAAACTCCCCTCCTTTTTGTATAACCCAAGTGGGGGGACTTGAAAGAATTTTTTTTTTGTGTATTGTAGAGGATAAAAAATAATTTTGAAAACATAAAAAAAATTGGCCCCCTCCACCTCTACACCCCCTTTTTATAAAAAAACCGAAATTTGCCCTAATTTTGAAAAAAAAATTCGGGTGGAGCATTGGGGCGAACGAAGCGAGCCGCAATGCGACAACGGGGAACGGCAACCCGTGCTGTGACCCCCCAACGCCCCCCTAAGAACCCCCTCTTCCCTTAACCCAGGGAAGCATTGCGAGATTGATGACGAGATTGACTTCGAGGAACAAGCACGGTAATTGAACCGAGACGTGCTGTGTCCCCCCGGGGCCCCCAGTCCCCTTGAACCCCTCTGTCACCAAAACATCTAATATGGGTATCGTTTTCGACTAACTCGAACTCGTAGATTACGAAAAAGATGTCCATTTTTAAATCCAAGATGGCTGAATTTTTTTTTATCGCAGTTTTCACTCTTGGATATCGATTTCACTTTGAAGTATCGGAAAAACTCAAGCCCCCTGGGAACTCCCATTGAAAACGCTGCCTAATCCCTTTGATTGAGATATAACAAAACAATTCAAGGTGGGATATTCCTTTTTTTATACCCGTGCGAAGTCTGGGCGAATTGCTAGTTACGTAAATAAATTGCCAAATATATATAGACCAACTGCGTCGCCGCCTGTTCCGTTGAATCGTGAAGTAAGAGAGCCGGCGGCGATGTGAAATTTGATGAGTTTGCTGACCGTACCTGTGTAACTACTCCTTTGTGTGCGTGCGTCGGCATTATGTTAACGCACACATTCAAAGACGATGCCACAGTTTTTGGTGTCAGGGCATATCTACCATAGAAATCTTCCTTAAAACACACGAGGTAGGAATAGCACTTTCTGCCACGTGATAGATAGTACTTTATACTACACCTCCGAGGAAAATAAAAAGCAGAATAAATCTTTTATTTTTGGCGGGGTCATAAAACTTTCACTATCACTACACGACATTCTGTAGAATTAATAAAATAGCCTACTCAAATGACTCACTCGATAGGAATTGGGCACTTTCTCGCCTAGGTGTACAATGTACTATTTCCCTCTATATAAGTTTAAATAAAAACGTCAATTGCGAGTTGGACTCGCGCGCCGAGGGTTCCGTAATTACAAGACCTTGTTTCTTGCTAACTTTCATGATTCTAGGTCAAAGGGATGTACTCGTAGGTATACCTATATATTACCCTTATAGGTTTTGGTCGCTTGCAAAAACCAAAAAAATTTTTTTTGTGAATAGACTACGTATTTCCGGTTTTCAGATTTTTTCTTTTATTTGTGCTATAAGACCTTGAAACGAACTTGAACTCGATACCTCCACGCGTTATTAAGAAAAGAGGGTTGACAGACGGACAACAAAGTAATCCTATAAGGGTTCCGTTTCTCTTATTAAGTTATGGAACCCTAAAAAAGAACGCAAGTGAACATAACAAGCATTCGGGTATTGTCACGAATTAGTTAATGGTATTGTTTGTATTTTCAATTTGAGTTTACTATTTGAAACTACGTACAGCGCTCACCAATACGCATGCCAAGCGTGGTGATTTTATCGTCACCCATCACATGAGACGTTGGGAATACTCTTCGTGAGACGCTGGGAATAGCAAAGTCTCACATGTGATGTTGGGAATAGCCCGACATCATCCCCTTGTTTTTTGTTAATTTACAGTGTCCCCACAAGAAATGGGCATAGTCTCCCGCCATGTACCTACACCAATCAGGCGCGGTCTGATGCTGATGTCCAAGATCCTACAGAACATAGCAAACCACGTGGAGTTCTCGAAGGAACAACACATGCTGCCCTTCAATCACTTCCTGAGGCACCACTTCGAGCCGGGACGCAAGTATGTCACCATAACTGGCTCATGACTCATGATTCACGCGTACTCTTACGTCACACGGTCTGATGCTGATGTCCGAGATCCTACAGAACATAGCCAACCACGTGGAGTTCTCGAAGGAACAACACATGCTGCCCTTCAACCATTTTCTCCGGCACCACTTCGAGCCGGGGCGCAAGTATGTCACCATGACTGACTCATGATCCACCGACTCATTAGCTAATTGACCTATGACTCACTGACTCATGATTCACGTGCAATCTTACGTCACGCGGTCTGATGCTGATCTCCAAGATCCTACAGAACACATGTAATGTAGCCAACCACGTGGAGTTCTCCAAGGGACAACACGTACTGTCCTTTCTGTGGCACCACTTCAAGTCAGAACGGAATTATGTGATCATGACTGACTCATGACTCACAGACTCTTTGGCTAACTGACGTATGTAGACTTATACGCTGTTTTTTGCGCACTGACTATTTATTACTGACTCATTATATGACTCACTCTTTAAAGAATCGACCTCTCCATAACTTTGTCCAGGCAGTTGCGGCGTTAGAATCGACTCCTGCAACTCTGAGAAGAGCCTATGGAAACCGACTAGAGGAAAGGCAGCAGCTTCCTTCTCTGTATTTTTAACACCATTGCTATCACCAATCCGCGTCTCCCTAGTGGGGTGATTATGGCAAAATACCCCTTTTATTCCTATAAAGCATGTTTAAATTTTCAAATGTCAATAGCTTTATTTCTTTAGGCTTATAAAATAAGCACTTAGACATGTCAAATTTTATGCTATAAATTATTATCAAATAAAAAATTTGGTGTTTTTGATTTTATCTTCACTTAAATTTGTCCACTGGTAGAAAAAGTAGTACCTATGTCTGCTGGTAAATATCAACTCGTTGACGTGTCCTGTGGTCGTGGACTTAGCAACTCATTGACTGACAAAAATCAATGACACGTTCACTCATTTAGTTTTTTTTTTCAGATTCTTCATCCAAATAGCATCAGACTGTGAGAGCGTAGACCAAGGCTCACAAACCCACCAGTCGTTTATAAGCGACGTCAACGTGCTAGCGTTACACAGACTACTGTGGACCCACCAGGAGAGGATCGGAGATTACATGTCTTGCAGTCGGGACCATAAGGTTGTTGGACGACGGCCTTTTGATAAGGTAATTTGAACACTGTTCTCATGGATATAGGGCTTTTAGAAGCTGAAGTGCAATGCACTCAAACTACAAAGGTGGATCTTCCTTGCTTCGGGCCGACCAACTGTTCCAAATGCCAAGAGTCTTATCCACAGTTGATGTGGAATGCTCTTTTTGCACTCGTTGATTTCGAAATTAGTCTCAGCGCCATCTAGCCGGTGATCCTTGTATTTCAAGTAACGATAGATATAGATGTCGCCACAGGGCTCATCTACTTCCCAAGTGCACCAGTCCGATGATAGTTGACGTTTAAGTATCGATAGATATAGATGTCGCCACAGCTCAGGGCTTATCTACCTCCCAAGCTCACCAGTCGTTTATAAGCGACGTCAACGTGCTGGCGTTGCATAGACTATTGTGGACATATGAGGAGAGGATCGGAGATTACAAGTCATACAGTCGGGACCATAAGGTCGTTGGCCAACGGCCTTTTGATAAGGTAATTTGTACGGTCCGTACACCACGTATAGTAACTAAGCCGGATATATCAGAAAAACCAAGAGATAAATTTTAACTGATATATTTAACGATAGACTGTAGTAACTAATAAATGATAATGAGACGCGTGAGTCGATTGACAGGTGATCGCGAACTGAATACAATAAAAAGTATTGCTAAAATTGATGACTGGCGTAAATGCGAGGTTTACATTAATTAGGTCAATGCACAATGTACGTGCTCGTACATATTCCCGGGCCAGAAATTGAGGATAAGATGCTGAAGAAAATGGTAGGTGGATGACGTGATACAAGGTGATACTGATGATACAATTTAGTTTACAAAATGATGAAATAATATCTGCTTTAATTAACTAATTGTCCAGTCTTGTAGTCTTGTATCGCTTCATTGATTTATAGTTCATGCGGTACGATTGAACTTTTGATCGAAAAATACGGGCGAACTAGATTTATCTGAGATCACACGCGCACTGAACGACTTTTCTAATTCAGGCTCACTACGAACACAGCACTGATGCACTGCACTTTCACTGACGCATTTCGTAGGTAGCTCGAAGCTTGTAGCTCGTAGTTCAATCGGCGTTTCCTCCGCGCGCTGAGGCGCAGGCGGCGACACCGGCGCGGGCGGCGCCGCGGCGGGCGCTCCGGGCTGCGCTCGCGCCCGCCAGCGGCGCCACAGCAGGACTGCAACTCCGACGACGACCGCGAACAACCCCAGATAGATAGCGACGTAGTGATGAACGTCATGATAACTGACTCTGTCAGTCAGTACTCCTTCTGCTGCGCTAGCTTTCAGCTGTTTGAGCTGCCGGTCTATCTCCTCGAAATACTCTTGATGATTCGAGTGATCAGATTGATTTAGGACGGTAGACAGAGGAGTTGATATGTTGAATATGCTGTTAATTGGAGGGATCTCAATCTTCAGCACGTCCGCTTCTTCTCGAAGAGTATTTGCTAGAGTTTTATGAGCAAAGATCGTGATAGCTTCGCTCTTAATGATACACCCTTCATCGATGCTTATTATCCCTGACCTATGTAGTTGGTCAGCGGTAATCTGATGCTCGCATATGATTCGTACAGAGCATTGACCGCAGCAGGAATATAAGTAGGTGTTTATGTTGTTCAATCCAGTCCAGGTACTCTTGCATGGTGATGATGATGATTGACACTGGTCGGATAGGCTTTTGACACATAGATTTTCGTCTAATTTCATATGATAAATAGGTTGGTGTAAAGGACATAGATGCGAATCCTTATCCAACTCTATACAACTATGTACGTCAGTTTCTGCGAGTAGTACATAAGAGTCCTTTTGCATATTTATCGCTACATATTCTGATATCGGAACTAGGCTCGTCATTTTTCTTCCAAATTGCTGTGGGATAGGTATAAGCTTATAAAGTTCAAAGATGTCTCTGGCGACTAACGGAAGTTTGATTTCAAATATTATAAACTTATTCGAAGCTCTAGCTCGGACGGAGAGAAGATGATACATTTTCGCTATATCTGATTGAAGATTCCAAGGCAATGATACGTCTTTGGTTAAAAGTCCAGTGATGGTGTTCATCTCGTCGCGTAGCTGCTCAGGGGTAACAAGGTGAAAGTTGAATCTTCCAGTGTAGACATTCGTTAAGGCATCGATTACGGTTTCTTGTATATTCTGTAGACTGACTAGGATACCTTGTGCGATAGCTGATGATAGTGTAAAGTCACAGGTACTTGATACTACTTGTAAATCGTCTCTCTGCTTGTTAAACGCTTTTTCAAGATTATTTAAATGCTGGTTAAAGATTTTACTTTGCTTATCAATAGAAGATTCTACTCGCTTTAAAAGATTAAATTCCCCCTCGACGATAGAAGTCTGATTTTTCCAAAGTATTGCTAAATGTTTTTCATTCTCTCTAATAGTTTCAATGTCATGCTCGTATTGCTCTGCGAAATCCTGATCAAGTACGCCGAATAGTTTGTTAGCTAGAAACCCGACCCCGTTGATAAGGCCGCGCGGTAGTCGCGTGCGCGCACTCCGTGGGAACTGCTTACCGAGCAATATGTTGTTGTAGTGTGCGAGTTCATTGAGCCCATGACGTAATTGTAGAAGGACTATGTCGCATTGTGCTATCTTTATCTTTGTTTGATCGTTGCAAATTCCGTCTAAGTGATTTACGTATTTGATTAGTAGGTCATGGCTTAGCCAATAGGGCTCCATATCGTAATAGATGACTAGATTCCATTGATCTCGTTCAAGTCGAATATTACCTACATGATCGAAGTAAAGTCCTTGACTTGAATTTAAGTTGGTAACTTGATATTTACCGTGGACGGGAGTTGCCATCATTGTAAAAAATAGCATAAACAACATAAATAAATAGTGTGATAAGTACGATTTCTTTGTTCGATTGGTGACTGTAGCTGAGCAAACTCTATCTTGTTTCAGTTGAAACTTGCAGTCCTGTTGAACTGTATCGGTACCCTGTATAGGCAACCTAGAAATTTTGGAGATAGGTCGCTTTAGCTCACCATTTTTTGTTTTCAGGGTGACTACGCGTACGTAATCATCTTTCCCTGGATGTAGAGCTGTTATTCTGCCTAAGGCCCACTTCCCAGAGGGAAGGTTGGCGTCGTGAATGATAACGACGTCATTGATTTTTAGGTTCTCTTGTGGTTGACGCCACTTGCTTCGCGTCGATAGTTGGCTTAGATATTCCGATTGCCACTTTTTCCAGACATCTTCGAAGATTTTTTGAGCGAGTTGCCATCTAGTGCGCAAGTCTCTCTCGGTCTCAATGATAGTAAGTGTGGGACCGCTAGCTAAGAAGTGCGCTGGTGTTAAATACTCCATGTCTTCAGGGTCCTCGGTTAGAGGGCAGAGAGGCCTCGCATTTAAACATGCTTCTAATTGAGAAAGCAACGTTGAATATTCCTCGAAAGTCAGCTTCTGCTCGCCGATGACTCTTTTTAGATGATATTTGAGGCTTTTCACCGCTGCCTCCCATAGACCTCCCGCACTGGGCCAGCCTGGAGCATTGAAGTGCCATTGGATCTTCATATCGGTGATAGCCGAATAGAAGCTTGGATTCAAAGTGGCTTGAAGATCCAAATATTCTCTGTTGAGAACTTTGTTAGCGCCTACGAAATTGGTGCCATTGTCACTGTATATGTGACTGGGTGCGCCCCTTCGGGCTGCCATTCTTCGTAAGGCTGATAGAAAAGCTGATGAGCTTAGGTCGGAGACTAGTTCCAAGTGTACGGCCTTGGTCGCCATACACACAAAAACTGCGATATAGCCTTTGGTTGATTTGATACCGCGACCTTTACTTGATTTCACATCGACAAATCCAGTATAATCAACACCTGTGTTTTGAAAAGGTCGGGCTGGCCTAGTACGAGCTGTCGGATAATCTCCCATTATTTGTTCATGTTTGATAGGATCGTGGTGGCGGCATTTGACGCATCCACGTAACTGCTTTTTGATTATTTTATTGCCCCCAACGAGCCAATACTTCTTTCTTAAGAAAGCTGATGTCAGGCGGGCTCCGCCATGATAAGAAGCTTTGTGAGCTTGGTCAATTAGAAGCTCGGCTAAGCGGCTGTTGCCAGGTATTATGATCGGATGCTTCATGTCCGTCGGAAGATTGGAATTTCTTAGCCGTCCTCCAACTCGTAGGATTCCGTTTTCATCCAAAAATGGATTAAGCTGTAATATTTTGCTTTTTGTATGTACTCTGCTGTTTTCAGTGATGTTTTTAATTTCACATGAAAACTCAATCTGCTGTACTTGTTTGATGATAAGAATTTCAGCTCTATGAAGTTCAGATAGTGAAAGATATATTTGCTTGTTGTTTTTTCTTTCTTTTAATCTGAACACCCATGATAAAATTCTTATAACTTTACTGATTGAACTATGTTTAGAAAGTAATTGATAGATGATATTGCTTTCTAAATCTTGTTCAGTCACAGCGTTGACTTGTCGAACTTTTTTCATCTCCAGGTCAGTGGTAAATGCTGGTTGCTTGGCATGGCCATCGAAGTCTGATAACCATGATGGTCCCTGCCACCACAAGTCATGTTTTATCAGCTGTGATGCTGTTAATCCACGGCTGGCACAGTCCGCCGGGTTCTCTTCCGATTTGACGTAACGCCAACATGCTGATGGCATCGTCTTTTTTATATCTGTGACCCTGTTGGCCACAAAGGTCTTCCATCTGGTTGGGTCACCGCTAAGCCATCCTAGGACAATCATGGAATCAGACCATCCATAGATCTCAAGTTGGTAGGTACTTAAGCACTGTTGCACTTTAAGTACTAACTTCGAGAGAAGATGACCCGCCATCAGTTCCAACCTGGGGAGGGAGATATTTTTTCCACATGGTACTATCCTTGTCTTGGCAACCAATAGGGTGATAATAGGCTGATTACCTCGTTTTATTTTGCAATAAATAACGCATGCGTAGGCTTTAGTCGATGCGTCACAAAAGCCGTGCAATTCGATTGCGTCATTTTCGTTAGTTGATAACCACCTAGGTACTTGTATTTTATTGATGTTGCTGATATCGTTTTTAATTGTTATCCATTCAGATAAAATTTCTTCAGGCAGGGGGTCATCCCATTTTATTGCGGACAACCATACCTTCTGAAAAATTATTTTAAATTTGGTCGATATTGGCGCTAGCCAGCCTAGGGGATCAAATAGCTTTGATATGTCCGAGAGCAGTGATCTTTTCGTTTCCTTATCGGCCGTCGGTTCAATTTTAGACTTAAACATGAACATGTCTTGCTGGTGATTCCAGCTAAGTCCCAAAGTTTTAGAAGATTCTGGTTGCTTGAAGTCGAAGCTGTCTTGATTATTGTGTATGTTTGCATCTGACAGTTCGGCAACGTTCGACTTCCATTTTCTTAAATTGAATCCGGCGGTTTTAAGTAGATTGATGAGGTCCTCGCGCAATTGTTTTGCGTTTTCTAACTGATGAGCCCCATGAACGAGATCGTCCATGTAGAAGGAGCTTTCGAGGACTGCAGCTGCTGCGCTGTATTGTTGGTGACATTTTGCATCTGATGCCAACTGTCGAAGGGTCATCATTGCTAAGAAGGGCGCAGCTTTGGTACCATAGGTGACCGTTAAAAGCTCCCATTCTTTTATATTTTCCTGCTCGGAATTTCGATAGATGAGCTTTTGCAGCTTTTGATCTTCTTTGTTTATCCAAATTTGTCTAAACATCATCTCAATGTCTGCAGTAAAGGCAAATTTGAATTGCCGCCATTTGATAATAAGCGACTGAAGGTCTTGCTGAAGATTGGGTCCACGCTTCATGACGTCATTAAGGCTATTACCTGACGACGTTTTGGCTGAGCCGTTAAACACTACTCTAAACTTAGTAGTTGTAGATTCCGCTCGTTCCACTCCGTGATGAGTGAAATAAAAGTCGGGTTTGGTGCTACTAACAGCGGGTGCCATGTGGCCCATTGATAGATATTCTTTCATAAATGATTTATAATGATTTTCCATTTCACGATTTTTGATAAACTTCTTTTCTAGTGATTTGAACTGAGCAACTGCTTTATTTTTTGAAAATCCTAAGTTATTTTCAAAATCTGTTTTCATGGGTAGCCGTACTTCATACCGACCGTCTTCTCGTCGATTGGTGGTGCTTTTGTAGTACTGTACGCACTCCTGATCTTCTAATGATAGATCGGACTCTTCGGCAATGTCTTCGATTTCCCAGAATCTCTGGATTTCCTCTAAATCGTTAATAAGGACATTGCATTGAAGAGTCCTTGCGCTACCACTCAAAATCCACCCTAAACGCGTGTTTTGCGCAATAGGAGAATGAATTTGCTCGCCTCGACAGATACCTTCTAATAAGATCAATGAATAAATATCTGCTCCGAACAAGATGTCCACGGGACGGCTTTGGTTGAATTCGGGATCGGCTAGACTGATATGATCCAAGTATGACCATTTAGGTTTGGCAAAAGAAAAGTTAGGTAGATTTTTTATAAGATTTTTCATGATAAGTATATCCGTGTGAAACTCAAAGTTGTTATTGGCCGAAACGCATTTTATATTGATAGCTCCTTTGCAGTTCGACTGCTTCGCGCCTATTCCTGTAATCACACCCTGACATTTTTGACGAGGCAGCCCTAACTGTTGGGCAGCATTCTCAGATATAAGTGAAGTCTGAGAACCCTGATCTAAAAGAGCGCGCATTTTAATAAAGGAACCATTGGATGCCTCAACTCTTACCACTGCTGTTGCTAAAAGGATTTCAGGTATTTCAGTTTGAGACACATTAGCGCTCCTAGAACTTGGCTTTTGACCCAGTTTGGATTCGCTGACATTCGCACTGCTATTCGATGCCCCGGCCTCATTAGAGTTTAGCGTAAACGCGTCATGTAGAAGCGTGTTATGTGCAAGTTTGCACTCGCGACAGCGTTTTTCTGAAACACATTCGTTTCCATTGTGGCAATAAAGACAATTTTTGCATAATTTTAGATATTCGGTGGTTCTAATTTTTGACGACGGCGACATTTCACGGAATTTATTACAAATAAAAACCGAATGATTATTCTTTTTGCAAATTGCACACCTATAATATTTTGCGGTATAAACATTTTTGCTGTTTGCGGGTTGCTCAATACGTCCGGTCGATGACGGCTTCGTATTACCACCGTTATGAAAGGATTTTTGATTTTTATGATTTTGTTGAGCAGATTTTGGATCAGACTTCCTTCGTGAGGTTTCCATTGTCGTGAATGTCTTCTCCAAAAATGATAAAAATTCTTCGAGATTAGGTACCTGTTTAGGTTCTTTCACAGAAGAGAGATATTCGCTCAGGGTCCCTGTATCGAGTTTTTGACACATGATATGAATGATAAGAGGATCCCATGACTCTACGTTAATTCCTAAGTTCTTGATCGCGTTGAGACTTTCGCAAATTACGTCATGGATTTTTTTAATATGATTAAGCGATGATTGCTGCGCCGCTGGGATATTGAGCATTAAATCGAAGAGAGAACTTAGAATAAGACGCTTATTATTGTAGCGATTATTCAGAAGTTCCCAGCTGATTTGATAATTATCAGCTGAGATGGAAAGATGCTGGATTAGTCTTTCCGCTTCACCCTTTACTTTAGTTTTTAGAAATTGCATTTTTTGTGCGGGGGATAGAGTTGGATTGGCATGAATCGTTTCAGTAAAAAGATCTTTAAAACTGGACCATTGATAATAGTTGCCAGAAAAGGTTGGAATTTCCATTTTTGGAGTAGTATTTTCACGGTGAGAGACAGAGGAGAATTTCCTATTGATAGCTTTTATGATCTCATTAAATTTTCTCTCAGCTTGAAAAAAATGCGATTCGTACTCCGGGCTTATCTTACTAGCCGATTCGCTATCTAGCTCCCAATGAAGGGTGTCGATGGTAGACCAACGTGAGTGAATGGTACGCAACAAGTGATCAAATTCCCATTTCTCCGATATTGAATCTAAGTCGATGTTCGAAATAGTATGCTCGAATGCCTTGAAATTACTGCTTTGTTTCCGCAGCATCTCATCGGTCTTGCTATTGTTACCCCGAGCCTGATACGAGGAGTCCTGCGATGGAGTCCCTGGCCCTGTAGCTGGCTTGATAAGAGAGGAGGGAGTCCCTTCCCTCGCTCCTGTGCTTTGAATAGCTGTCCTGATATAGGTGTATCTTTCTCCAGTGCTTTCCAATTGATTAGTAGTAAAGTATGGATAAGACTTATTACCTAATCCGCACAGCTTATTATGGTTCGATTGATATTCGTTCCAGTAGCTACCTATAGTTTCGAGCCTTTGCTTGATATAGTCTGGAGTTTTCCTATCCGAACCATCTTTCTTAAAATTTGTATAAATTTTCTCAATTGCAGAAACGATTTGCTCTTGAGCCGATAGTAATTCTTCCATGGTCGACATCTTAATGCTCGTAAGTGATGAGAGCAAATGAAGATAAAATGGAAAGATCTTACTTGATATCTTCTGGACTGGATGAACGGTGACGCGGTGCTGATACTCCTACGTCCTTCCTGCGGTGTCTGTTGACGCCTGCAGTTGCTGCGGAGGTGGTCGCAAGCCGGCCTGGCTTACGTCCTTAGGTATCGGATAATACCCGCTCCTGTGATCCTGTGAGCTGCTTGCTCACTCTGATATTTCCACTTGTTAGCGGAAATCCTCACTGGTGGCACTGATTCACGGCACTGCCGCACTCGTGAGGGTGAAATACCAGTTTTAAAATTTAAAAAAAATGATGTACGGTCCGTACACCACGTATAGTAACTAAGCCGGATATATCAGAAAAACCAAGAGATAAATTTTAACTGATATATTTAACGATAGACTGTAGTAACTAATAAATGATAATGAGACGCGTGAGTCGATTGACAGGTGATCGCGAACTGAATACAATAAAAAGTATTGCTAAAATTGATGACTGGCGTAAATGCGAGGTTTACATTAATTAGGTCAATGCACAATGTACGTGCTCGTACATAATTTGAACACTGTTCTTATGGATATAGGGCTTATGGGGGCAAGGTGCAATGCAAGGACTTACGTTGTGAAATAACAATGATACTCTTTTAATACCCCTAAGGTGCAAAGGAAGATCCGATTTTAATAAATGAGGTACTTCAAAATACTTGTCTGTTCTCCTTTAGTTTTCTTAGCTAAATTTTGTAGACGTTCGCTCTCACATTTTGATATATTCGAGATATTTTGAAATATTAAAAAGTAAAAGAGTCGGATTTTTTATAGTTTTTAATCAATTTACTTGTTTATATGTAAAATGGTCTGTCAATTTGCATGCTATGTCACATTAACTTTAATTTCTTGATTGTTATTTAACTTAATTTTTGTTGTAGATGGCGACACTGCTTGCTTATTTGGGGCCGCCTGAGCACAAGCCTATAGAGTCGTAAGTATTTAGACTTCCACCAAATGTCAGTAAGATAAAGGTTGAAACACAGCCGAAAAATGTTTATTCAAATATGACCTTTAACTCGTTATTTTTAAATGTAATTTATATTGACAGAATCAAATAGCAGCTTATTGCTGCTATATGATGCTCGCTTTTAGAAAATCATATTTTTATCCCGCGTCCCGCCTGTTTTACGTGCAGGTTTGGTCGAAGCTATCACGATCTAAGAGAAAAGAAAAAAAAAGAAAGAAAAAAAATAAATAAATAAATAATGTTGGACAATATTATTTATTTATTTTGTTTCTTTTCTTAATAGATTAATTATAACGATTCAAACTTGGTTAGCAACCATTTAAACGGTCGCAGGGAGTAAGGATGGGAGTTATTGGATATTTTGGCTACCGGTTATTAGTTGGGTATTTTGTTTCAATACCGCTAGTACCAACTGGTACCCAATAACGTTACAATACTCTATACCTGTTCTGATTTCTACCCAATATATTTCTAACCGATTTGGTTAGAAATACCATCTAACCGATTTGGTTAGAAATACCATCTAACCGATTTGGTTAGAAATACCATATAACCGATTTGGTTAGAAATACCAAATACTTGTTGCAACTACATAACTTTACGGGTGAACGGTCCGCTAGTACCTATGCGTAGATGATAGTTAGGTAAGTATAGGTATTGAAGCGTTGGGTAGTTATGGCTCACGTTCGGTTAGGCGCGATGCTCGCTTTGCACAGTTATTCCCTAGCGGTATGCGGATTTTACAATAGCGTTAGATATTTTAGGACCATGCTAACAGGTACTGAGTTAGTTATTGAATACCGGACTCATCTCTAGCAGGGAGTCGATGTTCTGTTTAGCTTTTAAGAAATATTGACATGTATCTAAATTGCATTAAATTTTGATTTAGATAGGCAAAATAAACATGTATTAGACACATAAGTGATATTATAATGTGCTAGTGGTTTCTTTTTCACTTCTTCCACTAGTGGACAAAAAATTGAAGTGAAGAGAATATCAATAACACCTTATTTCTTATTTGATAATAATAACTATGTTTATAGAATTATATACAATTTGACTTGTCTAAGTGCTTATTTTGTAAGCCTAAAGAAATAAAGTTATTGATTCTGATTCTGATGGATGGACCGCTATTTGTGGCGTCGTATGGGGGAGGCCTATATCCAGCCGTGGACGTGTATAGGCTGATATGATGATGATAGCAACCATCTTTTTTAAGCAGTTTAGTTTTTTATATATATCTTTCTTGTCTCCAGTACTTCAAGTCTTCTCTTCTCATCGTACGCCCGTTGGTCGTCGATAGACATGAGCTCGACCAATTTCGAAGAGTTCATAGTAAAACATAATATGCACAAGAAAGAGGAATTCAAAACTATTAAAAGCATGAATGTCTTCTACCAGGCTGGAACGAGCAAGATCGGAAACCCTGTGTTTTATTTTATATCTAGGAGATACAAGTAAGTACAAAGAAGTACTGTGCTATTTTCATATTCCACGCCCAAGTTGCTTTATTTTCAAAATATTCATTTGAACATTAATAAGCGTAATTTTTCTTTCATTTCAACGTATTCCTGTGCCGCAGAATTGGATCAACATGCGATGATCGACCGTAAGTAACTTATTGCTCGTTTATTATTATCATCTACGTAGCATCTTTTGTTTTTTTTTATCTTTATTTATTAAATGGAGTTTTGTCACACAGTGACTATGTCCTATCTTAGGCTTCGTCATCACAATCGATGCGGAGGATCATAAAATACTTATTTATATAACTTGTAGATACAGCTTGACTAGCATTTTGGCTTCCTCGGAGTACGAGGAAGACAAAATGCCATTACAAGTACCCACGCTGTAACCATATGAACACCTTAAATCTTGTCGCTGTGCCTCGTTACGGACACACATAGCATCTTTGACGTGATGATTATTGTCACCAATATATCGTCTTTGACGTGATGATTATTATCGTCTATGTATCATCTTTGACGTGATGATTATTATCATCTATGTGTATTATCTTTTACGTGATGATTATTATCATCTATGTGTATTATCTTTTACGTGATGATTATTACCATCTATGTATCATCTTTGACGTGATGATTATTACCATCTATGTGTATTATCTTTGACGTGATGATTATTACCATTTATATGTATTATCTTTGACGTGATGATTATTATCATCTACGGCCTCTGTAGCGCAGCGGGCGAAGATCCGCCTGCGACTCGGTAGGTTGCGGGTTCGATTCTCGCTTCGGGGCAAATGTTTGTACGATCTGCAGATATTTGTTCAGGGTTTTCTGGTTTTTTTTCTATACATAAAAAATATCTATTTATGTATTCAGTATATCAGTTTTCTAGTAATACAAGCTGTTCGCGCGAGTACCCACTCGCACGCTGACAGCTCATAAGGATTTGCGCTCTATAGTATTCTACCTACGGTATTATGGCTAAACCCTATAAATTATTTCCTCAGGGTAGTAGACATAAATGGCGACCTGTTAATCTACCACGTGATTCTGACGCTGAAGCCATTCTGTCAGCAACCTTTCGAGCTGGTCGTTGACTTTACTCACACCGGCTCTGATAATAGATTCAGGTGAGTGTGACTTCATGACTCATCATTGATTCATCATGGCATTAATGGCGTAAGCCTTAGTCAACTACTAACTCACTGACGTTTTGTCGTTTTGACCAAGTAGTTTCTGCCCGCGACTTCGCTCGCGTTTTTCTTGTATACAAAAGCTATAATTATGTTAGTCTAGATCTAGAATTATGAACATCTATACAAAATTTCGGCTTAATCCGTTCAGTAATTTTGGCGTGAAGTGGTAAAAAACATCCAAATATCGGAAGTTTCACATCACTTCGCACTAATATTATAAACTAGTTTTTGCACGCGGTTACGCTCGCTTTATTTCTATGGAAACGTTTTAAGGTTAGCTTTATCCCATGGGACCTGGTGTGATACATAAGTGATTAGCTGTATTACTGAATAATGTACAATATTTATAGAACTAAGCTTTATTGTTATACTTACAATTGGCTACCTCTCAAATTGCATGGCGCCCTAACAGGGCTCCTAATACATAGCCTCTAAGTGAAATATTTAAGACCTCTCACATTGTATGTACAATATTAGGATTGCAAAATAAATACTTGAATGTATGGGATAAAAAGTACTATATGTAAAAAAGCCTATGTGCTAGACCGGGTCTCTACTTAAATCCGTAGTTATTGTATCCTCTTTGCGTAAATCTATGCTGAATTTCAGCCTTATCCTTTCAATAGTTTTGGGGTGAAGAAGTAATTAGTGTACACATTGCTGCTGCATGCTGTACCGTCTCAGAAATCTATCCTGTATATACAGGCCTAATCCTAAAGAATCCGAAATAAGAGCTCTAGCATCTTCATACAAGTATATCTTAGTAAGAGTTAGGTAACAAATATCAAATATCAAAGTGCTTTATTTCCTATAGACCTTACAGGACTCTTGGACACGTCACAAAATTAAAATTACATAAGTAAAACAGGGAAATAAAGTGATCACTTTGATTTTTTGTTCACTTCAATCTTTTTAGCGAACAAGTAACCTTTACCTTGTTAGGTTGTTAGTTTTCGAGTTGGAACAAAAGTCGTCCCATGCGTTTTTATCCTCTAGATAATCTGATATTTTGTAATAAGCCTTTTTACAAAGGATATGTTTGATAGTTTGTTTGAATTTATTTATTGTTAATTTTTGCAACTCACTCGGAGTTTTGTTGTAGAAGCGTATACATTGCCCTTTAAAAGATACACTAATCTTGTGCAGCCTAGTTTTGGGCAAAGCGAGTTTGTTCTTATTTCTAGTATTTACATTATGTAACATTATCCTCTGACCTCAAAGGTTAATCCGAAGCACACACTGATATACTGTAAGTATCTACCTTATGATAAAAGAGTGCGTTAAAGAAAATTAACTAATTTAAGGTTCCAAGAAATAAGATCCAAAAAAAAATTCGTCTTATTAAATTTCTTAGAAATTAGCCCCAGTGTGAGGCTTACGCATTATAATAGCAAAAACCTTAATTTAAGGGTCCACTTTGTTACCTTTTTCTGATATGAAACTTATTTTTTTTTAATTTCTTCGATAATTCGAGGCACTGAACGTCTGATCCCCCTTCCAGGACGGATTTCCTCCAGAAATGGTTCACAGTGCTACCGGAGGTGGCGTATCTGAACGTCGCACAGTGTTACATATACAACTGCAACAGCTGGGTTCGGGAGTATACAAAGTTTCATGACGTCATACTGGCTCCTTTGAGGGTAAGGTTTTGAGAATACAGTGGACATACCGGATGGAAAAATCTGAATCCTTATAATGGTTTAACATTGGTTAGCGTGCCAGCTAGATTACTGTATTTAAGTCTCTCTCAATTTGCATAGTGTAGAAAGAGATGCCCTCTACGATTCGTCATCTCTACTCAGACAGCTGTTAGCTATCTTATAGGCAGGTTTTTTTTTATACCCTTTTCAGGCACCAGTCTCTCACAAAGCAAGTTAATATTAGAGTACATAATATAACACGTCATGTAAACCAAACTTTCTGTATAACCTTTGTGAGAGAAAATAAATGATTATTTTTTACTATCCTTCCCATAGATACATTTATGGTAGCAGGTAGATACTTTATTTGTTTCAAAAATTTTCTTACAGAACAGCAAAAAGCTGATATTCATAGACAACCACTGCAAACTGACCGATTACATAGAGCAGGACCAGTTGAAGCTACCCGGAGTGACGATAGGCTTGGAGGAAGATCTGAAGGTGTTCAATAATGCGTTGAAGTTATCGCATAAGGATACTAAAGTCGCTATAAAGGTAAAATAACATACGTTTCTCTTGGTATGACTTATTGACTTCTCTAACGGCTCGTTAATATCTTATCAATTCTCTAGCGTCTCGTTGATATGTTATTGACGTCTCTAGCGACTCCTTGATATGTTATTATGATTCGACGAGTAACTAATTTACTCATCTAGCGTCTCACTGATGTGTTATTGACTCGCGAAGTGACTAATTTACGAATCTAGTGATCTATCGACAAAGCATGACTTATTGACTCGTGTAGTGACGAAACTGACGAGGACTAGTTGAATCTACCCGGAGTGATGATAGGTTTGGTGGAAGATCTAAAAGTGTTCAATAATGCCTTGAAGTTATCGCATAGGGATACTAAAGTTGCTATAAAGGTAAAGAATTCTTATGTTCCATGGTACCACTTATTGACTTCTCTTGCGACTAGTTGATATCTTATTGACATCTCTAGCGACTTGTTGATATCTTATAGACCTCCCTATTGACTCGTTGGTATCTTATTGACTTCTCTAGCATTTTGTTGATATGTTATTGACGTCTCTAGCGACTCCTTGACATGTTATTGACTCGACGAGTTACATATTTAATCATCCAGCGAATCATAGATATTTTATTGACTCGACGAGTTATTAATTCACTGATCTAGCGGCTCATTGATGTCTAATTGACTCACGGAGTAACCAATTTACGCATCTAGTGATCAGACAACAAAACATGCATGACTTAATGACTCATGACTATTGACTCATTTGTCATGCATGACGACAAAGCTGATGGATTACACAGAGCCGGATCACCTAGTAACATGGAGCGACGCAGGCTTCTAAAAATCTGAAAGTTTTCAACAATGCGTTGAAGAAATCGTACCTATAAGGACACTGTGTTCTCGGTGCGATGTATCGACTCATCTAGCGACTAATTAGAATTACAATTACAAAACTCTATTGTACACCACAAAGATAAATAAAACACATAGACATTAACATAAACAAGTACAATGGGCGGCCTTATCGCTGTGTGTATGATTTACTTTAGTTTCTGCACACGCTATTTTTATGGAAACGTTTGAAGGTTATTTTTATCACTTTTATGGGATACTAGCTGCTGCCCGCGGCTTCACACGCGCTTTTCATGTAGGAATCCCGGGGACGGCCCCGGGATACCATCCACCTCCCTATTTCATTAAGGTCCGTTCAGCCGTTTAGGCGTGAAAAGGTAACAGACAGACAGATAGAGTAATATTAGAATGAAGAAATATTTAGTAACAATTCCGCGTATAACTTGTACGCGTAGGACTTGGCGCGCGGAGCTCGAAGAGGCAACATCACTGGCGGGACTCTGTCGGTGTTGCTGTGCTTACCAATCTCAATGTCAAGGTCGAGTATTGTGGTGTCCTGAAGATGTCTCGTGGAGAGACGAAACTAGTAGACAACTTACTTTGATGAATACTATCAGAGAAGGTTATACGCGGAATTGTTACTAAATATTTCTTCATTCTAATATTGTGCAATGGATTTCCGCAAAGTAACGCCTGAATCTATTATTTAGATAGAGTAATTTTAAAATTTATAATATTAAGTAGGATAAGGTACATGTATGCAAAGTTTAGACCAATCTGTTCAGTAGAATCAGAATCGATAACTATTTATTTAGGCTTACAAAATAAGCACTTCATCATGTTGTACCTACACTCTGTTGGAACTAGTCTATCTCTAATGCCGGAGGTGGGCGTTGCGATCTGCGACACAGTATCTGACTTCTGCAGGTCGCATCGCTTCCTATTTTTGTTATTATACCTAGTTTAAGTTTCTAAATAAAGACTTTTTAACTTTAAATATCAGCCCATACACGTCCACTGCTGGACATAGGCCTCCCCCATACGACGCCACAAATAGCGGTCCTGAGCCGCCTCCGTCCATCGACTCCCTGCGACCGCTACGATGTCGTCGGAAATAAGCACTTAGACAAGTCAAATTTAGTAAGCTGCATGTGTAAATCCCCCCCTACATGGGAGACCATCCACTCGATGGACCGACGACATCGTAGCGGTCGCAGGGAGTCGATGGATGGAGGCGGTAGGACCGCTATTTGTGGCGTCGTACGGGGGAGGCCTATGTCCAGCAGTTGACATGTATGGGCTGATGATGATGATGATGATGATGTGTAAATAGTAGCTTTATTACGAAGAAGTCGTAAGAAGTTTTCCATTTATAATATCAATGTATGGGGGAGGCCTATGTCCAGCAGTGGACGTGTATGGGCTTATATGATGAATATCAATGTTACTTCAAGGTGGGACCTACAGCACTTCAAATAACATCAGTGGAGAAGACCAAGGTCCTCGGACTCCCTGTGCTTTTGAATGATGTGTATTACGCATCGGAGATTGATGAAGTAAGTAACTTATACGCTGAGCTACCTCTAGATTGTTTGCAACAGTCTGCAGATAGCTCAACTGTTTTAAATGTTTTGTTTCTTTTATTGTCATTCTCTTTCCTAATAGAATTTCACTTAAAAAAACAATGTCTGCTCTTCCGGGAGTGGCTCAAGGTGATGTCACTGTCCAGTTGCTACTTTATTTGAAAAAAATGTAGAAGGTGGGAAACAAATTTGATAAGGGTCAATTGAAAAATCAATAAAAAAATTACAATCGTCAATAATGTTTGTTAGATCAGTCAAAACAGCGTTAGTTAAATACAAGTCAATGTGATAAATGATTGGTAAATACAAAACCACATAGTTTTATCAGATTCATACAGGAGCTCGGGGAGTTACGATTTTACGCTACTGATATCACCAGGAAACAGATTCGTCTTCTCATTAGCCGATGGCGTCGAAGACGTAGCCATCAGCCACCCACGTGACCATCGTGCCTCGGAAGAGACTACCTTGTTTTCTAATACCATGGGTAATGCCAGCAAGTGGCTCCGACGGAAGACCAGCGTTGGTTGCTAGTTTGCTAGTCAACCAACACATGCTGAGGCTTACACTTCAAATATTATGTTCCATCTTAGTTAAGTTTATTATGTATTCGGTGTAAGTCTTATAACAAATAAAAAAATATTCTATTCTATTCTATTCTAATACCAGTCAAAGATCCTTGTGGCCTACTTTGACTGGTAGGGAACCTGTCAAAGTAATCTAAACTCTAATATAGTTAAATGGACTCGAACAATATTGAGATTGAAAATGAAATATTTGACAAATATGATCTAAGCGCAAATATGATCTATTTTCAATAATAAATAAATAAAAATAAAAAAGCCTTTACTTTCCTACTAATTACCTAATTTACATTGTTTTTGAGTTACTTTACTTATCTAATATCCATATTCATTCATATTTTCAATAGCAATATTTATTTACATGATATGTTAGAATTCTTCATTTTGAAACATATTTGTTTCCCCAGGTATGTCTAGTTGATGACAACCAATTCTCGCTGTCAATAGTAAATGACCTCACGCCTCTGTCGTTCATACACAACGACTGTGACAACATAGTACAGTCCATCATACATATTCGGAACCGCTGGGAGCTCAGCCAACCGGTAAGGGCATTCCAGAACCGAACTATCCTATGCGAGTCTACTGTTGAACATAACGGGTGGCGCAAAAGTAATTTCTTAATTTAACCCATTCTGTATATGTCTACAACATCTATGATGTAGAACATCTATGTTGTCAAAGCACAGTAACATTTGACGCCATTTGCAAAAGTTAAAGCACATTCACAATATGACATTACTTTTGTGCCACCCTGTTGAATAGAACTATTAAAAAACAGTTCTCGCTATCAATAGTAAACGACCTCATGCCTCTGTCGTTCATATACAACGACTGCGACAACATAGTACAGTCCATCATACATATTCGGAACCGCTGGGAGCTCAGCCAACCGGTAAGAACATTCCGGAACCGATTAAAAGTTTGTTTTTGCATGGGTTCATAGTAAATGGCTTTTGTACATACAATGGTCGCAAAACTGCTTACGAATTCACTTGTAGAACTCAAAGTTAGACAAAACCGGAAAATTTCGAGCGGCGCGGGGCTAATGTCACGAACCACCTTAATGTGAAAGACATTATGCTAAATTTGGAAGGTTAAGAACATTGTTACTCACGGCAGAAACACTGTATGCATTGATGTTTTTAGGATTCCGTAACAGTCCACCAAAAGATACGCCCTAAAGACGTACCGGGAACCCTTCTCAATATGGCGCTTTTGAACCTTGGTTCTTGCGACCCCAACTTGAGAACCGCTGCCTACAACCAGCTGTGCGCTTTGACTGCGACCTTTCACTTGAAGATCGAGGGACAGTTGTTGGAGACTTCAGGTAACTTGTTTTATATTTTTGATAACGATTCATTATTCGAAAACTATAAAAAACGACTAGGTTGTTGGTCTGACTCTTTATTCTCCAGATGAAGACAAATGCCTAAAAAAGTTGCTAAAAAGTACAAAATATAGGAAAGCAGATTATCTATGTATATTTCATATATCTATATTTCTAGTCTAGTATACAATTTTCGTCACAGTGTAATAATTGTTTGTGAAATAAATAAATGACAATGAAATAAGAGTATTTTGACACGCTATTTATTAAAATCTTTTGTTGGTTTTGATGTCTGGCGTTAATATAATACAATACAAAACTCTTTATTGTACACCACAAAGACAAATAAAACACATAGATATTAACATTAACAAATACAATGGGCGGCCTTATCGCTGAGAAGCGATTTCTTCCAGGCAACCTTAGGATGGGTAGAACATTTTCAATTTAAGAAAGGCAAGGGTGTATACAACATTAATACATAAAATAGTTAATAACAACATAGAAAAACATAACCCATGCCTCGCGGGTTAAAAGGCACTTTACAAGTCCTCAATTATGTACTCACTGGCTGGTTTTATGTGATCTAAACTGCCTATGCAGCTAGACGCAACGATAAACGTTCTATATATAGCAAGGAATTTTATCAAACTTGCTGGGTTCCTGCGATCCTAACTTGAGCCTACATCCAGTCTAATAACTGTCATTTCTTATATCTATAGACTGTTACAAATAATCTATATGTAGCCTGACTCACTCCAGACTGTTGTAAACAGTCTATAGGAAGCTCAACTGAACTAAATTAATACCAGTCGGAAGCGTCTCCAAGACGCTTGGCTGCATTGCCTCGCTGTATGGCAATGCTAATGCTCTGCGGCTCTCACCAGCTCTCGGGTCACGCGTCGCTTCGACCAGGCGTTCTAATAAATTCATCGTCATCATATCAACCCATAAACGTCCACTGCTGAACATAGGCCTCCCCCATACGACGCCACAAATAGCGTTCCTGAGCCACCTCAGATTGCTACCTCAATCTCTTACGGAGACCTTCCTTTTCTTATAAATAAAAATTTATATAAAAATTAAAATTTATTTTGTCCCCAGGTCTATGCATCCCATCTAACAACACCCTGTTTATAAAGTCTGTGAGTGAGAAGCTTGCTCACAACGAACCACATCTGACATTGGAGTTCCTAGAGGAATGTATCCAGGGTTTCCGAGGATCGACTATAGAACTGAAGCATTTGTGTTTGGAGTACATGACGCCGTGGCTGGCTAATTTAGTGAGGTAAGAGCCGTCTAATGCTACTCTTACCGCGTTCAGATTCTTCATTGAGATTTCGAGAATAAATAAATAAATAATACTGGACAATCCACACAGCATCATCTAGCCCCAAGCTCAGCAGAGCTTGTTTATCACTCGATATTTTGACTTTGACATTTTATCGAGTAGATATGGGTTCATCTATCTTAGCTGGCAACTTTCCTCCCCCATTGTGACGCCATATCCGAGTTTATGCAGTAAATTAAAAAAAAGGTGTCATATGTAGGCACATGATAGATGAGGGCTATGTAGCGTCGAAATCTTGTCTATGGGAGTGTAAATCGATAAAGTTGATTATTGAAAACAGGAATAAAATAAATTTTCTAAAAATTTTACCTAGCTAGATCGATTTATCGCTCCCGAAACCCCCTGTATACAAAATTTCATGAACATCATTGGAGCCGTTTCCGAGATTCATCTGCTACAACAATTGCTCGTTTAAAGGTAAAAGATTAAAAGTAACTCGTTATTTTCCAGATTCTGCAAGCCCTCTGACGATTCTCGTCGCCAGAAGCAAGTGGCCGGTATACTAGAGAAACTTATAACTCTGACCATAGAGGAGACCGAGATGTACCCTTCAGTACAGGCCAAGATATGGGGCTCCATTGGACAGGTACCTAATGAATACTTAGCTCATGCGTTCCGAAATACACTAAAATCAATATTCGGAACGCGTGTGAGTACGATGATTCTTGCTCACACGCGTTCCGAATCACCGTGAGCGCGACGACGATGCGCCGTGTGACGTTATAGATGACGTCATTACATACGCTATTTTGCAATATAATCATCGACCTAGATTCTTTTCTCTATAACCAACCAAGCCGAAATCACTGGCTGCGGTCCGTTTATCGTTCACAAGACTATCAGCGCTAAAAGCGCTCAAAGTCGGTCCGAATTCTTTTAGCACGCTAACGATAGATATCGGACTATGTTTAACGGCTTTAGCGCGCTCACATAGCTCACGTAAACATAATTTCAATAGTTTGATGGTGATTTTTAATTTTTCGTTTTATAACCGATTTTTTGGAAAATGAAATGGATCAGCCACTTCTTCAAACAGTTTTAAATACATTGGGCATTAAAAAAGACTTGCTGGATCGAGTTATCTCGAATGACAAGCAGTGTCAATGCATAATGTTAATTTGCATGACACTGCTTGTCATTCTAGATAAAAGTTCACAGCGACCATGCTCAATAACCTGGGCGTTGAGAGCGCGAAGATGTTGCTGGTTATGACGTCATCTATGACGTTTCGCTATCAACTGTAGACGCGCTAACGGATATACGGACACTTTGTGAGCGCTCAAATCGATTTTATTTAGATGCGGACCGCAGGAACTGTGGGCCTTTTAACACTGACAATCGGCTTTATTATTATCGTTGACGATGACTGATACGCGTTACACGGTCATCGTCGTCGCGTTCACGGTGATTCATGGTGAGTGCATGGTGATTCGCGTTCCGAGAAATTCGACAGTATCATGATTACTAATTCGGAACGTAAAATATTTTGTGATCGCTCTCACCGCTGTAATTGTAATTCGGAATACACTTACTCTTTTGTCCGAACTCTTAATAAAATAGGTTGGAAAATTCTTTAAAATGAAAATAGTCATGGAAATAAAGTGATATTTTTGTCGCTTTTGAGTGAAGTAGAGACGAAAAAACCTTTAGCCTGTTAGTTGTTATTTTTTGAGTTAGCGCAAAATCCATCCCGAGCTCAGGTCAGCTAGTTATAATTAACTAGTTTCAGCCCGCGGCTTTGTACGCGTTTTTTTTATGGAAACGTACGTAAACGGAAATCTTTCTATACCATGAGAACTGATTTATGGGATAAAAAGTGGCCTATGTTTTATTGCAGGTGATTGCAGGTTAGAACTACGTGTTCGCAAAATGTCTGCCAGATCCGTTCAGTAGTTTTTTGCGTGAAAGAGTAACAAATATCCATAAAAACTTTGACTTCCTACTTCCTACCATATTATATTATAAATGTCAAAGTTTGTATGGATGGATATTTGCTACTCTTTCACGCAAAAACGACTGAACCGATTAGGCTGAAATTTTGGTATGGGTTTTGGGACCTGGTATAACATATAGACTATTTTTATCCCGATAAAACGCGGGCGAAGGCGCGGACAGTAGCTAGTTTATAATATTAGTGTGATTCGTTTTAAATTGTACTGTGTATGAAGTAGCAAATACATATGTACATTATATGGCTGGCTCCTGAAACACAGTTTGGCTCCTGAAACACAGTTTGGCTCCTAAAAAATAGTTTGGCTCCTGAAACATAGTTTGGCTCCTGAAACACAGTTTGGCTCCTGAAACACAGTTTGGCTCCTGAAACACAGTTTTGAACTAGTTAAGGACCCTAAGGACTACTGTCCGTGAAACTATAAATGTCGATAAAATAATTTTTCTTTAATATATCATCATCATCATATTAGCCCATACACGTCCACTGCTGGACATACGCCTCCACATACGACGTCACAAATAGCGGTCCTGAGCCGCCTCCATCCATCCACTCCCTGCGACCGCTACGATGTCGTCGATCCATCGAGTGGATGGTCTCCCATGTAGGGGGGGATTTGCCATAATCACCACGCTTGGCAGGCGGATTGGTGATCGCAGTGTTGGTGTTGAAAAATACTCTGAAGGAAGCTGCTGCCCTTCCTCTGTTAGGTTCCCTTAGTCGGCTCTTACGACATCCACGGGTTGAGTTGGAGGGGTTGATATTCGAATGCCGTGGCCTTTAATATATACATGTCTATTATTACAGGTCCCAGAATTAATTGATATGGTGCTCGACAGCTTTATACAGAGGAGCGTCAACTCAGGTATGAATAAGTCTTGTTGATAAAGAACGGGATTGAAAATGACAACGCTCAAATGTGAGCATAATTATAAGTATTTAACGGGTTATATCTATTGGTGCACCCCAGACTTATTCTGCTAGCAAAAATTAAGTGCGCACAAAAGTCTGACGAGGGTTACAACACACGTATTGTTGATATTATTTTAAATATATTTTTTTTATTCTTTATATCATTATCATCCTCATCAGCCCCTATACGTCCACTGCTGAACATAGGCCTCCCCCAAACGACACTACGTATAGCGGTCCAGAGCCGCCTCCATCCAATGACTCTGTATATAAAAATCAATAGCTCTTTTATAGAAAATGATCCCGGTGGATCCATAAAAATTGTATCCCCAGGGGATTATTATATATCCCGCAAAACTTAAAAACAGTGTAAAAGTATGGCATTCGAAGTCGATTTTTATAATTATTCAGGAGTTTGAAGTCGAGTTTATCGTTTTTTAAAACACGACAAATTATCAATTGACCCCTTTCACATTTGTTTCCCAACTTCTACGTTTTGTTGAAATAAAGTGACAACTGGACAGTGACGTAAGCAAGGGACACTCCCGGAGGAGCAGACATTGTTCTCTTGGATCATGCACGGGGTTATCTAGTAATAAATAAATGAATATTTATTATTTTGCAGGTCTCGGCTCGCCGATGATAGAAATAATGGCGGACACAGCAGTGGCGCTAGCATCGGCTAATGTACAACTGGTTTCTAAGAAGGTCATCGGACGCATGTGCAGGGTAAATATAGTCAGAAATACTAATATTTAAAAAAAATGGTTAAAAACTAAAACCCGACTACATAAGTCTTAAACAAGCGTTCACCTATTGTCCTTGTAGGCGATGGGGACTGTATTTAAAAGACTTTTGTACTAGAAATGTGGCCAACGTGTAAAGAGGCAGGACAGACATGCGCGCGCGCTGAGTCCAAAAAGCTACTGTTTTGCCAGTCACGCGAGTGCTTACGTGCGGGCGGCGTCAGCCCTCGGCCCCCGCACCTCAGCGAACACTCCCCCCTGCCCTGCGTCTCCCGCGCAAGACACTCGCATTTATTTACGAGTAGTAGGTAGGTATATACATATAAAATCAAATAGGGTAGGTACATACACAGATACTAAACAAATATACTAAAACAAAGCTACGCGTCGCGTACAGTCCTTATCATTTTCTTTGGATACTTAGGTAGTCGGAGGCTTTTGTTCCTACTTGTAGGTACCCTAGGTATATGGGGTGGGTGCCTCTGAGTACCTTAGTATCAAAAGAAAATGATAACGACAATATAAGTGAACATATTGTGCACATTTTTACAATAAATAAGTTTGAGAGCACGAAATAGTTATTTGTTCAACAAGTGGGCAAAAATTGATTTAGCTCTACGACCCCTATCTATCCCCATAACGCTGGCTGCATTGGCAATGCAGCCAGCGTCTTGGGGATGCTTCTGAACGGTATTGTTATGGACCAGTTGAGCTGCCTGTAGATTGTTTGCAATGTCTGCAGTTAGCTCAATTGTTTCAATTGTAAATAATAGTTATAATTTCTTTCTATTATTTGATTGTAATTTTCTTTCTTTGTAAATAAAGTATACTTCATCATCATTATCATATCAGCCCATACACGTCCACTGCTGGACATAGGCCTCCCCATACGACGACGCCATAAATAGCAAGTATACTTATTATAAATAAATTATGGCAAATCTCACCCCATGTTTGGAATCTGAAGTCCGATGTGGCGCTGCGGGCGAAAGTCCGCCTGCGACGCAGGAGGTTGATGGTTCGATTCCCGCCATGGAACAAATGTTTGTACAATCTGCAAATATTTGTTCAGGGAGTTCCGGTTATTTTCTATGTATAATAAAAAAAAACTATCTATGTAGCCATAATACATATATATATTAGTCATCTAGTACTCAGAACACCAGCTCTGTTTAGCTTGGGGCTAGATGATGCTGTGTGAATTATCCAGTATTATTTATTTATTAATGTTTGCTGATGAGGAAAGACATTTGGAAACAGAATAACTTAAGGGGCTACCCCGACCCAAATCAGCGCCGCCATCTATTTTATATTATTACGTTAAACAAAAGAATTTTCAAAAATAGCTTGGCCGTTTGTAATACCTTTTATTAAGCTTATTTTTAATGCCTCTGTAGGAGGAGATGCGAAAACCGAGTTTGGTGGCCAAAAAGAGCAACTTCGCATCTCTTCCTAAACTATACAAAATAAAACTATTACAGAGGCACTATTAAAAAGGCTTATTACAAAATTTCAGACTATCTAGAAGATAAAAAAGCTTGGGACGGATTTTGCTCCAACTCGAAAAATAACTCTAAAAATAACACCTAACAGGCTAAAGGTTTCTTCGTCGCTTCTTTACTTTAGTCTACATACCGAAGCGACCGAAATCAAAATATCACTTTATTTCCAAATCAGTGTTTAATTTTAAGAATTTGACCTGTTCTAAGTGTACATTTATTGTATTTACGGAAATAAAGAAACTTTGACTTTGACTTTGACATTAGAGAAAAGCTTAAGATAGGTATTAGAAACTGGCCAAGGGATTTTTGAAAATTCCTTTTTTTAACGTAATAATACGATAAAATAGGTGGCGGCGCTGGTTTGGGTCACGGAACCACCTTAATAAGACGATAGTTTGTCTATCCAGGCGTTGACGAAACTGCCCAATAACGTTCTTGGCCCAGTCACCGCCGCCACTGTAAGTTTTTTTTGTTTATTTTCTGTTGGTTTTTGTCTATTTAGCTTTAAAAAAACTATTGTATTTTTATTTATTTCGCTTTTAATTTTCATTTCAAAACTATACAGGGTTACTATTAATTCACTGACACTGCGTGAACTGCAGTCTGCCCATCATCAGGAAAACGTTTGTGAAGACGTCTGGACTTAATTTTTTTTTATATTGGTTCTTATTTTTTTTGTGAATCTCTGGTACGCAACGAAAAAACACGTTTGTCCGACACACAATGAAGTACTAAAAACCGATCTCCCGCTCCCACAGCTACTATTGATTCAGGGTTCCGTTTTTAAGGTAAGTTTCAAGTAAAGCTTCTCTGAATAAAGATTATAACGGGCCGCAGAGGTATCGCAGAATATATTCACTTCACATATTTAAGCTCAGTAGGAGTGTGTCGTTATTTCACTAGATAGTTTTCATAACGCTAACGCTAAGCCGCGTTTCATTTAATATTCAACGGCCACTCGACCTACAACCCAATAACAATTGACATTTTTTATATAAAACATCATCATCATCATCATCAGCCCATACACGTCCACTGCTGGACATAGGCCTCCCCCGTACGACGCCACAAATAGCGGTCCTGAGCCGCCTCCATCCATCGACTCCCTGCGACCGCTACGATGTCGTCGGTCCATCGAGTGGATGGTCTCCCATGTAGGCGGGGATTTGCCATAATCACCACGCTTGGCAGGAGGATTGGTGATCGCAGTGTTGGTGTTGAAAAATACTCAGAAGGAAGCTAAAAAACATCATCATGACATCTTAAGGGGGCCCTTCCCGGTCCTACCATCGTCAACGCGAGCGTGATTGAAAAGCTTGTTGTTTCATCCAGCGCAATGTTAGAAAAAGAGGCAAAGCGAAAAGAGAGAGAAAGCGCCTGAGCGCTTGGTTGGCATTCGGTTACTTTCGCGAATAGTGCGAAAGGGACCGAATAGTGTGCGAAAATTTCATAAAACTTGTTCCAGGAAATACGTGTTTTTCAGTAAACCTTACAAGTTTGTCAAATAAAACTTTGTCGTTTAGAATCTCCATTATATTTGCAAGGTTTCTATCTTAATATTTTCTTTACTTTTACAATTTATGAGTACATTATAGACGCTCAAAGTTCACGTAAAATTTGTGCCAAAACGCAGATTTTGGTGGCTTATACTGAATTTGTTTCTCCAAATTTCGATGTTTTGTTACGATAGAAACCTAGATATAGTGCACAAGATTACCTATTAGTTAAAAGTTTCAAAGAAAGATCTGTTATAGCGCCATAATCACGTACGAGCGTTTGTATGAAAAGTAAGACGGGTTGGCCGCCCTTAATTGAGATTATTATTGTTATTTATTAATTGATTATTTGTTTTGTAATTCTACTAACCATTCTCAATTTTAATTATATGTGTTACTAACGAAATGGATTTTTTATGTCTGAATAAATGAATTTTCAATTCACTATCTATAAACTCATTAGATTCTACACGAGCGAATTTCAACGAAACGACGCGCGTCGTGCAGAATCAGAATCAATAACTTTATTTCTTTAGGCTTACAAAATAAGCACTTAGACAAGTCAAATTTTATACTATAAACATAGTTATTATTATCAAATAAGAAATAAGGTGTGTGCAGCTTCGTAACCCAATCGTGAATGCGTGAAATCCGTGAATCGTGAAAGCAAGGCGTGAGTGAAATCAATCAGTGAAATGTGAAACAGATATTAAGTAAGTGAATTAAAGTTTTCGTTAAATTTTGGTTTGTGAGTGAGTGAGTGGACCAAACATGTGAATTTAGTTTTCACGTAAGCTGTTGTTAATTCGTTGAGCGACTTATAGTGGAATTTTTCAACATTCATGCATTTAGCTACATCTATCGTTAAATTAGCATCTAAGTTTTTAACGATTCTTTACGATAGATAGTTATTTTAACGGTTAACGTAGCCCATTAGATAGTTACGTGAAGTACGTGAAGTGAATGGAAATTCTCTTAACGACACACTCCTAAAGCTTAGGGCCAGTCCAGGATGCGAGTGCGACCCAGAGGCAAGTGAATCCATCTGGCATTTTCTGGGCTATCCTAGTTTTCTAGTAGAAAGGCACGATTTTGATCATATTTTAGATCGAAATCTGGTTGATAAAGGAAATTCTCGAGGACCCAAAATCAAGGCCACAATTTCTATCCTTCGTGGCTACGATCTTTCAAGTTGCAGCAAAGAGAAACTCCACTCCCTCCTTATTGTAACCACCTACCCAACAAGCAATAGAGGCTCACGTGGCAGCAACTTCACAGAAAGACCAGCTGCCAACACAAGCCTATTGTTTCACCTTCACAACACTACTCGCTGGAGAAAAAGGTTCTGCAGGAATCCGAATACGAGGTGTAGCTCTCTTCATGGATGGAACCAACGAGTGATTCGGCATTAGCTAAGGTTATAATAGCCTAAAGGTAAGAAGAACACATGACCAAATCATAACCATGCTGAAGATTCTTCGAGGAAAGATTGACGCCCCGGATCTCAGCGATGACCTCTTGCAGCTTTACGTCCCAGACAACTACCTTCGTGCCGCCGTACTGCCGAACTCTTGCTCACGCACAATCACCTATTCCACGTACTATCTATACCAAATTTAAGAATTAATAAGACTTGGCGTCTTCACAAAAGTGTTCGTGGTTATGGGCAGATCCTGCAGTTCACGTAATGGCAGTGAATTACCAATACCCTGTATAAACTCTACCAAATTCCCGGGAGTTACTTCTTTGTGGAAATTCTACTTATTCTTACCCGACTGCGCAAGAAGGAGGGTTATGTCTTTTTGTTTATTTTAACTTTTGGTTTCGAAATCTGGTGGTTATCGGCCTAACACAAAATTCTTAATTTGTAACTAACAGAACGTAGTCTTATATATATATATATATATTATATATATCGTTATAAGTTACTAATATATTGGGAGCTTAACTATTTAATAGCTTTCGCAAAAATACTGTATTATGCTTTGCGCATATTAATCCATCCACTGCTACCGCACAGCACAAAAATGTGCATTCAAATATGGGCCTTAACTCGTTATCTTTAGATACACTTTACAGTGACAAAATGGCTTCCCACTAGCTTCAAACGAGTGGCCTGGGAGCTGTCTGTCATCTGATGCCGTCAATATGAAATGCATCTAAAGGTTACGAGCTAAAGCCCATTTATAAAATAAATTTATTATTTATTAATTTGAACGATCTTAAGCCTATTACACAAATTATAATTATAGTCCATATATTCAATTACTTATCACTAAGCGTTATACACATTCATATCATTATTAAATATAATAACGTCAAAACCAGTTAAATATCCTAAAATGTCAAAGAAATAAATTAAATAATTAGAGTCCTTCAGCAAATTCTAAGTATGTATGTCGGAGCGTTGTCCATTCTCCCGCAAGCACGTCGAGGTCTGGATGTAGAGCCAGCATAGCGTTAAGAGCGGAAAGGGATCGATTAATAGGTTATCTAGCGCGGGCAACAGTGCGTGACGCCGGGCCCATATTTGAATGCACAATTTAGTGCTGTGGCGGAGCGGTCCTGGGGGCCAATTCTGAGTATCACGTGATACTTTATCGCGTGATTCTCATTATCACAGATAAAAATATCATGTGATAAATATTGAGTACTGCCAAAAACTGCATTCTCGTGCAACTCAAGAAAAGCCCTCGATAAATATCGAATTGTAGATTTTGAGAATACGCTTGTTTGCTTCGAAACAATCACTCGATAATTTGACTGTTATATTTATATAGAGCATGGTATTTATAAGAAAACCGGTATGCTCTTCCGAGACACGATGGTCACGTGGCTGTCTCCAGTTTACGTTGAGAATGAGAAGACGAATCTGTTTCCTGGTGTTATCAGTAGCGTAAAATCGTAACTCCCCTAGCTTCTTGTACCTGTATGAATCTGATAAAACTATTTACCAATCGTGTTAAACTAACCCTAGTTTGTCTGATATAACAAACATAATTGCTGATTGTCATTTTTTTATTTTATAATTGAGCCTTATCACATTGTTTCCCAACTTCTACATTTTGTTGAAATAAAGTGGCAACTGGATAGTGACGTCACCTGGAGACGCTCCCGGAAGAGCAGCCCTATTTTCTTGGATCATGATATAGAGTAGATATATTGCCAGAATTGCCCTCCTGGTCTGTTAGATCTGGATCTAAATGTCAGTTTCTATAAAGCATAGCGAAATCTTGACGACCTCTGTGGCGCAACGGGCAATTGTCACCCGCGATATAGGAGGTTGCGGGTTCGAGTCCTGCTTCGGTACAATTGATTTTACGATGCAGCAGATATTTGTTTCGGGTGTTCTGCGAGTTTTCCATGTAGATATAGTAAAAAAATATCTATTGGTGTATTTTTATGCGAATGTCAGTCATCTAGTACCCACAACACAAGCTCTGCTTAGCTTGGGGCTAGATGATGCTGTGTGGATTGTCCAGCATTATTTATTTATTATTATTTATGTCTCCTCTGTATCAGTATAAGTTGGTCATATTCACAACCAACGCTGATATTTGACAGAGCCGTGTTGTGATGTTTTTACAAGCTTTTATTTATCTTGCAACTCAATTTTAGACCGGTTATCTTCAACCAATTGAACTGAAATTTGTGACAATGCAATGCCATGGTACCATCGAGCTGGTCCGATGATGGAGACTGAAGGTGGCCATAGGAACTCCTAAACGAAACCACTTAACCATGTCGAGTTTGGGTTCGTTGGATTTGTCTTCCCGAGCGGTCCTAGACGATAATTATAAAAGCTTGTATTTAAAATAAAATATAAAAAAAATGTTTCTTTGAATCCCATTTCCAGGTTGTAGACAAGACGTGTCACTCGCCAACCGCTATGCTGGAACAGCACATGATGTGGGATGACATCGCTATACTTGCGAGATACCTGGTAAGTCTTATTTGATTGTTAACAACACGCAGAAATTAACTTGGCACCTGCGTGAAATGGGCTTCCCCTCCCACCACACCCCACCGTCTACCGCTATCGCCCTCGACGCGTCAGTACGGTCAGTAAATTAAATACTACCGTTAAGCGCGCGCATGTCCTTTGTGTTTTTTTCTTTGTTTTTGAGTGATTATGGGGAAAACTATTCACAGTAGGGAAAGAAACATTATCTAGAAAGTGATGCAGTTCTTGGAAAAAAAAAAGAAAAAACGTTTCGTAATTCCTGACGATCAAGCTGTCAAACGAACTTGTTTGGCTCGGTGTTCGAAAAGTAGGTACTTTGATGCGTGCCCATCCACATTCGCAAAGTCACAATCACCTTAAATTTTTTGCAATAAGTACATCACTATGAAGTCATTACAGCGAGGTGCCTGGTTAACTTCTGCGTGTTGTACTAGCTGTCTTCCGTGGTTTCACACGCGTTAAATTTAAATTTCCTATTTATAGGGGGATAAGGAGGTCTTTTTTTCACGTAAATCTCTCAAGGGAATTTGATATTGTACTAGGACAAAAAGTAGCCATGTTACAATCAACTAAGCAACAAATCAAGTCGATTGGTTGCTTAGTTAGGGCGTGAAGGAAGGATAAACAAATATACGATATACAAATATTTGTCGCGCTGATCTTTGACAGAGCCGTGTGTTTTCTGGGTATTTTCTATGTATAATAAAAATATATATCTATGTAATATATTGTGTTGATTGCGTTGATGTAATGTCGGGAGGCGGGTTCGAAGACTCCTGGTGGTTCCTTTTTGGTTGATGATGAAAAGACAATTTTCTTCTTTTCTTGAACTGACTTTATTAAATAAAATACTATTGAATTTTTACAAGCTTGAGGCGTCCTCGCCATGACAGTTGTCTCTCCGTTTTTTTTTTGATTGAATGAATGAATTAATAAAAAGAAAACAATTCTCTCTGGCTTTTGAATTTCAGCTAGTTGTACACATAGAGAATGGAGATTAACCGATATCATAGACAAAAATAGAAACATGTTTATTTTCAATGAACATATTGTATTAAGTATATCAGTCATCTAGCACCCATAACACAAGCTCTACTTAGCTTGGGGCTAGATGATGCTGTGTGAATTGTCCAACATTATTTATTACTTAAGTTAGGATAGTGGACAAACGAATGACACACGCGACTATAAAAAAAACATTTCTTGTGAAACTCAATTTACTGACAGCAATTACGAGAGCGTTTTTACAATATCAGCCTCAAGTTAGATAGATAGAAAATGATTTATTGCATACATAAATTTACACTATTTTAAACAATTTGTAACAAAAAATGTGACAATTGGCGGTCTTATCGCTTACGAGCGATCTCTACCAGACAAACTTGGATGGATAGGATCGTTGAATTGAACACGGGGATTGTGCGTGCATGTGTGTGTGCATTATTATAAGTAGCAAATACAAATTACTAAACTCATGGGTATAAGAAAACAAGGTATGCTCTTCCGAGACACGATGGTCACGTGGGTGTCTCCAGGCTACGTCATCGACGCCATCGGCGAATGAGAAGACGACTCTGTTTCCTGGTGATACCAGTAGCATACAATCGTAACTCCCCGAGCTCCTGTATGAATGTGATAAAACTATGTGGTTTTGTATTTACCAATTATTTATCACATTGACTCGTGTTTAACTAACGCTGTTTTGACTGATCTAACAAAAATAATTGACGATTGTAATTTTTTATTGATTTTTCAATTGAGCCTTATCACATTTGTTTCCCAACTTCTACATTTTGTTGAAATGAAGTGGCAACTGGACAGTGACGTCACCTGGAGACAATCCCGGAAGAGCAGAACTGTTTTCTTGGATCATGACAAAACTCAAATCATTTAACAAATCTTACATACGAATACCTACATAAATAACAATAATACCTAAATACATAAACCTATTTATACATACTTATATAAATACATACGTATATACATTTAATTACATACATTTCAAGCTCTGATTTGTTATTTTTGTTTCCAGCTCATGCTGTCGTTCAACAACTGTTTGGACGTGGCCCGACACCTACCTTACCTGTTCCATACGGTCACATTCCTGGGTACGTATCATACACTTTTAATTGATTAATACTAAAGTACCTAGTGGCATAGCGGGCGAAGGTGATTGCGCGTTTGATTCCTGCCTGTGGAAAAGTGTTTGTGCGATCTGCAAATATTCGTTCAGGGTGTTCTGGGTATTTTCTATTTCATCATCATTATATCACCCCATACACGTCCACTGCTAGACATAGGCCTCCACCATACGACGCCACGAATAGCGGTTCTGAGCCACCATCCATCGACTCTCTGCGACCGCTACGATGTCGTCGGTCCATCGAATGGATGGTCTCCCATGTAGGGGGGGTTTTGCCATAATCACCATTATTGGCAGGCGCAAAATATATAGAAAATATATCTATCTTTGGGGCTAAATGATGCTGTGTGGATTGTCCAGTTTTATTATTATATGTATATTTACTCACGTAGAGTTTTCCCTTGCAGTTAGCCGACTCAAAGTGAATTTCGCATTCGATATTTGTCCAGATATCCCATTTTCGTTCATGTTCTAATGTTTATTTTTTGCTAACTTTATTTATCTGTTATCCGTTTGTTACAGTATGCAGTGGTACGGTCAGCATGCGAGCGGCGACGCACGGTCTCGTTATCAACATCATACACTCGCTCTGCACTTGCACCACGCCCAGTTTCTCAGGTAACGTGTCACTGCGACCACACCCTTTGTATTATTATTATTATTTTCGGGGAACAAACAACATGTATTAGACACATGAGTGATATATAAAGATAATAGTGGTTTCTATTTCACTTCTTGCGGATAAAAATTTAAGCGAACACAAAATTAAAATACCTTGTTTCTTTTTTGATGATTTGTAAACTGTAACTATATTTATTTTATAACAAAGAAAATAACAATCATATAATATAAAGAAATTAAACTAGTATTTACAATTGAAACAATTGAGCTAACTGCAGACTGTTGCAAACAATCTACAGATAGCTCAACTGGTCCATATCAATACCAGTCGGAAGCGTCCCCAAGACTGCATTGCCCCGCTGTATGGCAATGCTAATGCGCTGCACCAGATACTCACCAGCTCTCGGGTCACGCGTCGCTTCGACCAGGCGCTCAGATAATTTTTTGAAAACCCGGAGAGCCTCGGTACCCCACGGACCTAGGGTCTCGACTCCAAGGGGAGCAAATGCGTAGGCTCTGTCGAGACCTGCATATTTGCGCCTCTTGAGATCCTCGGCCAAATCTGCCGCCGAACCAGCCCTCACGGATGTCCTTGAAAGATGGGAAGGCGCAAGTGTGTCGACACATGTAGCGTCCCATACAATAGGCCTCCCCAGCTCCCAAGGGACTAAAGTCATGCCGTCGGGCCTCTTACCATCGTCACGCAACAGACCATTCGGTTCGAGAATAGCTGGTACGTTAGCGGTGACAAAGGCTCGTCGGATGATGTCGTTAAGGCTGGCATGGCGAGATATCCGACCGGCAGCCCTAGTACACGATAATCCGTGATGACCAAGCTGTTCGACAACAGTACCGCACTGGCATTGATGAGGCGCGCAACACCTTGCACCCAACCGAAGACACGTTCCCGTAACATTCCTAATTGCATCTAACGGTTGCGTGCATTGTATCATCACAATAATTTGAACTTACGAATGTAAATAAAAATTCTTACAAATCTAAATAACCTAACGGGATAACAGCGGCTGGCGCACGCGTGGTAGCCCGGCGCCGGGCTCCACGGCAAACGCCTTCGTTACTGTGAACAGAAAAATAACAAAGACGAAACTTCTGTCAAAATCAACGGAAACAAACTACAAAGAGAGAATCCACCTTTTCAATTTAAAGGCTAAGGTTGTCCCGGGGCTGGAAAACAATACCTGATGCGCCCCAGGTGGTGGACCGCCGGCCCCAGAGCTCTATAGCTCCGCAAAGGCCGTAGGAGACTCTTTCTGAAAAAATACAAGCAAAAATTAGTTAGTAAGGTGACAGTTTTTTTTTCTTATACCTATAATAACTATGTTTATAGTATAAAATTTGACTTGTCTAAGTGCTTATTTTGTAAGCCTAAAGAAATAAAGTTATTGATTGTGATTATATCGTTTTCTTAAACTTTTTTGTTTCATCAATCTTTCCACCGTATATCCTAACCAATAAGACTGACTTTTCCAGAGGAAACCCAACGGCAACTGCGTCTATCTCTGGACGAGTTCGGTCTACCCAAGTTCTACCAAATGTTCGGTATATCCAAAGTCAAGTCTGCTGCGGTGACGGCCTTCAGGAGTCCTTACAACAGACACGTCTCCGAGTGGTGAGTTGAACACATTTCTGTCCTTTTTAGTACTCAAAGTCTGTTGCTACGATATTTTTTTAGTACTCAGTCTGCTGCTACGATATTTTTTAGTACTCACCGCGTAGCAGTTGCTACGGCGCCTTCCACGGCGCTACGAAATGTCTGCGCGAATGTCTTCAAGTTTATTCTTCGTTAGTAAAGTCTGTTGCTACATTATTTTTTAGTACTAAAGTCTGTTGCTACGATATTTTTTAGTACTAAAGTCTGTTGCTACGATATTTTTTAGTACTCAAAGTCTGTTGCTACGATATTTTTTTTGTTCAGAAACAGTAATGGTTGGCATCAAAAAAGTTTTTGACAAAATTTCAACTTTATCGCTCTTTAAAATTTCGCTTTTTTTTCTCTTTTTACAATGTAAGTAGACTTTAAGTAAATCTTATCTTACTGATATTATAAATGTCAAAGTTTCGCGCGATCGTCGGTCCATCATAGGTCGCCACTCGAGAACCTTTACTCCCAACGGTTATCCCGGTCACAGATAATACATTATTAGTAATATACTAGTACCCCGGTAAACCCTGTGTAGTATAGCTAGCTCTGATTCAGGAGAATATGGATGGGTCATCATCCCACGTGGACACAGGGCGTCCTAGTCTTAAAGTTACTCTATGGTCTTGACGAGATATTATACTAACTTGAACTCAGTTATGTCACTCTAACACGGTCTCTGAGACCACTACCCCGTCTAACGACTCGCTAATTTGAACTGTATGTAGTGCTCTGATAGACTGTTTTGGACTGTACCGCAGTTCTCTGATAGATTGTTTTGGACTGTACCGCAGTTGTGTCACTATCAAGCTGTCTCTGAGATCGCAACCCAGTCTAATGCCTCGCTAATAATGAATGATCTAATAAATCGTATTTAGTTGTGTGATAGACTGTTTTGGACTGTACCTCAGTTGTGACGTCCACAGGTTCCCGGAGGCCCCTCACGCGGTCTCCGAGACCGCCACGCAGTCTAACGGAAGCGCCCCGCCTTCGGCCTTACCTATACCCACTCCAGGTAAGTATATTTATAGGCTACATTTCCTCCTGTTTAACAATGAATATCATATCATTCATTGTACGCGGGGAAAATGCAGAGATCTTTGGAAACTTAGGAATTTTCGATGAACTCGCATTCAAAGAGAATACAATACTGACTCGCATTTAGCACACACAAATCTTGCCTAGACAATGACTTTGGTTTTGACAGGGAATATAAACCTGACATTATTATTGTTTACCTATTATTTATGCTACCTGTAGGCTCTAAGTTCAGGTACCAGTTTACTTTGACCTAAATATTTATATTACTTTAGTTTTTGATTTAAATATTTTTTTTGTCACCAAATTGCCGTCCGTAACGCCAATAATAACGCCAATGATGAAGGTTATCTGAAAAACAGCATTTAGTGTTTTCATCACACGCTGAGATAAATATAAAGATAAAATTTATTTATTTATCCACAAATCACAAGAACAATAAATAAAGTAAGTCTAAATTCACATAATTAAATTATCTACTATATACATATTTATTACTATATTATACTATATATATTATTATAACTAAAATCTAACAATTCATCTTCATCATGTTGATGATGATGATGAACTAAAATCTAACAATTATTAAAAGGTTTAAAACCCCTATCTCAGCGTTATGCAGTATTGGGTAATTTATTGTCCAATACTGCGCTGGTTTTCATTGCTGACGCTGAGCCAACTCCTATTGCGGCGCAGGGTCATGGAGGCAGAGACACCAAATTTTTACTACCTACCTTTTTTAATTAATTATCCGTGTCACTGTTTTTGTTTCTCTTATACTCATTTGTACCTATCTCGAAATCAATATTTATTTTATAATTTTTCAGCAATTCCATCTCTGGGCGCGCACACAGACCGCGAACGACTTCCCCTACAGAGCCTAGAGAGCATTACAGACGCGTTGCTAGAAATCATGGAGGCGTGCCAAGCAGACGTGCCTAACTGCGACTGGCTGCAGACATGGTAAATACAGCCTTATGCGCATGTAATAGAGTGTTAGTTACAACTAGCTTCTGTACCCCCCTACAGAGCCTAGAGAGTATTACAGACGCGTTGCTAGAAATCATGGAGGCGTGCAAAGCAGACGTGCCTAACTGCGACTGGCTGCAGACATGGTAAATACAGCCTTATGCGCATATAATAGAGTGTTAGTTACAACTAGCTTCTGTACCCCCTACAGAGCCTAGAGAGCATTACAGACGCGTTGCTAGAAATCATGGAGGCGTGCCAAGCAGACGTGCCTAACTGCGACTGGCCGCAGACATGGTAAATAGAGCCTTATGCGCATATAATAGAGTGTTAGTTACAACTAGCTTCTGTACCCCCTACAGAGCCTAGAGAGCATTACAGACGCGTTGCTAGAAATCATGGAGGCGTGCAAAGCAGACGTGCCTAACTGCGACTGGCCGCAGACATGGTAAACACAGCCTTATGTGTATGTAATAGAGTGTTAGTTACAAAAACAAAATATTATTAATTTATTTCCATATGAAGCCTAAAATAAAGTTCTAAAAATAGTTTCTTCTTTACAGGACATCTTTAGCAAAGAGTTTTGCGTTCTGCTTCAATCCAGCACTGCAACCGCGCGCTCTGATTGTATTTGGATGCATCAGTAAGTAACGAATAACCTTGTTGAGGTTGTCGCAGATCTGGGCCGCACCACTGCCGCACAACATAAATCTAGACTGCCGCTGTTTGCTATAATGACAAACTTTCTCCTCCAGGTAAGAACGTAACAGACAACGACATGAAACAACTCTTGCGCATCCTGGTGAAAGCTCTGGAGTCGTTCAACGACCTTGCACTGCTAGAAGCGATCATTATGTGTTTGACGAGACTGCAGCCACTTTTATACCCGGTAAGATTCTGAAACTTTTCATTTTTAATTATCCTTCAATCTATATTTTAACTAGCTGACCCGCCAAACCTTGTTTTGCCTTCAACCCTTATCACTTAGGGTTATGGAAAATAGATAGTAGCCGATTCTTCTTCCACTAGCGGACAAAAAATTGAAGTGAAGAGAATATCAATAACACCTTATTTCTTATTTGATAATAATAACTATGTTTATAGTATACAATTTGACTTGTCTAAGTGCTTATTTTGTAAGCCTAAAGAAATAAAGTTATTGATTCTGATTCTTGATTCTGATTCTCAGACCTACTGAATACGCATATAAGATTTTGTAAAAATCGGTAAAGCCGTTTCGGAGGAGTACGGTAACTAACATTGTGACATGGAAATTTTATATATAAGAAAGTGATTAGCCAGGATGTCTGTGTGTCCGTACCTTCGTCAAGTCTTCGTGCTGTAATGTTAAAATATAAATAAATATATTATAAGAATTTTAGATTCCAAGCTATTTTTTATAAACAATGGATTCTGGCTCCTGAAAGATAGATAGATAGATAGAAAATACTTTATTGCACACTTAACAAAACAGTTTACAAACAATTTGAACAAAAAAAAAAAGAAATGTGACAATTGGCGATCTTATCGCTCACGAGCGATCTCTACCAGACACACACTGAAACACAGTTTTAAACTAGTTCAGGAGCCTATGGACTCACTACTACTGTCTCACTACTGTCTGTGAAACAATAATATGTCAATAAAACAATTTTTACTTTACTTTACTTTAAAAATGGAGTGACGGTAAAGAAATATTGTTGGAAAATAGTTCTTGGAAAATAGTATAGTAGTAGTTGGAAATAGTAGTTGGAAATAATTTTACAACGCTGGTAACATCGGAGAAAATCACAAAAGTTTGAAACACTTTTTGAGTTTGATTCTCTCATCGCTTATCATCATTTCAATAAAAGAAATGGTTACAATTAACTTTGCAATTTTCCACAATGCCAGTATCGTAAAGTATTTTTCGCCAGTATTTTCATACTAATGTACAATTCGTTGATAAAAATATTAGGGTTTCTACGACCGAGTATAGATCTATCTCGATCCCACTTGATGGATGATGACATCGTAACGGTCGCAGGGAGTCGTTGGATGGAGGCGGCTCAGGACCGCTATTCGTGTAGTCGTTTGGGGGAGGCCTATGTTCAGCAGTGGATGTATACTGGCTGATGATGATAGATCTATCTAATATTCTTCTCTTTATCTAATATTCAGGCCTCCCCAATCCACAAATACCTATTCTGGGTGGCAGTGAGCGTACTACAGCTAGACGAGCCGACTCTATTCGCGGCGGGATTGGCACTCCTAGAGCAAAACCTCCACACGCTGGATTCACACGGACATTTTGCACATAAGGTGATGACGTCACTAATCCACAAGTACATAATGTTGTCTCAAAGGATACTAGTTATAGTGGCCATGTAAATAAAAGAAATATTTCCATGCACAGTGTTTCCACGAGTATGTATATTGAAAGAGAACGATTGATGAATGAATGGAATGAATGAACCGGTGTTACAGATAAAAATAAATTTTGATGATTTAATACATGTGTTGAAAAGGGGTGTGCTTGGGGGTTGTGGTAGATGTTAAAGGTTGGTCCCCAAACAGCCCTTTGAAATTGGTATTTGGTGTAGTGTGTGGTTGGTGGTCAAGGAAAGTCACTCGTATGGTATGGTACGGACTATATTAACAAGACACTGGTAATTATTGGTTAACTTAAACTACTGCCGCCAACTGATGGTGTAAATGGTTAGATGGTAGGAAATGGTTGAGATGGTAATATTGGTTTGAACCCGCGACGATGGGCGGTCGATCGCGAACTGAGTATGTTCAGGTAAACGGGAGCAAATACGCATTCAAATGCAAGCGCAGCTAAATACATATCTGCTGCGTAGGTCGGTTTATAACATGTGTTATTTGAGTTATAATTGTTATAAGTGCTGTATATATAACAATTATAACTCAAATAACACATGTTATAATGTGTTATTTGAGTTATAATTGTTATAAGTGCTGTAGCGTTAGTAAATATGAAAATTTCAAAATACTTATCATGATGTTTTTTGCAGCCAATGGAACAAGTCCTGATGGAGACCAGAGAACCTTTGGAATGGCATTTCAAACAACTGGACCACGCTGTTGGCTTGAGGTCAGTACAACAACATCATGTATATAACAACGAAAGTACGAATTAAAATAGTACTTAATTTTATTTATCTCGGAGTTTTTAAGTACGTTTCATTTTGTTTTCATCTCTCTTTTTGAACTGGCTGTATAGTTTAAGATCGGAATATATGTTAATATTTTTAAAACTTTTAAATACGAGCTTTTATATCAACTAGGACCTAAGTGCTTGGGAAGACAAATCCAACGAACCCAAACACGACGTGGTTAAGTCGTTTCGTTTAGGACTTCCTATGTCCACCTTCGGTATCCATCATCAGACCAGCTCGATGGTATCGTGACATTTTATTGTCACCGAAATACATAAGTATGCCAAATTTCAGCTAAATCGGTTGAGGATAACTGGTCTAAAATTGAGTTGCAAGATTCCACCCGAACAAACATACATCATCATCATCAGCCCATACACGTCCACTGCTGGACATAGGCCTCCCCCGTACGACGCCACAAATAGCGGTCCTGAGCCGCCTCCATCCATCAACTCCTGCGACCGTTACGATGTCGTCGGTCCATCGAGTGGATGGTCTCCCATGTAGGGGGGGATTTGCCATAATCACCACGCTTGGCAGGCGGATTGGTGATCGCAGTGTTGGTGTTTAAAAAATACTCAGAAGGAAGCTGCTGCCCTTCCTCTGGTAGGTTCCCTTAGTCGGCTCTTACGACATCCACGGGTTGAGTTGGAGGGGTCGATATTCGTACGCCGCGGCCCCACGGCTTACATACATACATTGCAAGTTAAATAAAAGATTGTAAAAATACAAAAGCGCCAACATGTAAAAAATCTTCTCCCCACAGCTTCCGCGCAAACTTCCACTTCGCGCTGGTCGGCCACCTGATCAAAGGCTACCGGCACCCCGCAGGGGGCAGCTGCTCGCGTGCTACCCGCGTGCTGACCGCGCTGCTGCAGCTCAACTCGCCCGCGCCCGGGGACCGGTTCACCGCCCAGCCTCATACCGTGCCCTATCTCACTGGTTAGTTACACGTGTCGACTGGTAGAGGACAGCTCGCGTGCTACCCGCGTGGTGACGGCGCTGCTGCAGTTCAACTCGCCCGCGCCCGGGGATCGGTTCACCGCCCAGCCTCATACCGTGCCTTATCTCACTGGTTAGTAATACGCGTCGACTGATAGAGGACAGCTGGCGTGCTACCCGCGTGCTGACCGCGCTGCTGGAGCTCAACTCGCCCGCGCCCGGAGACCGGTTCACCGCCCAGCCTCATACCTTGCCTTATCTCATTGGTTAGTAATACGCGTCGACTGATAGAGGACAGCTCGCGTGCTACCCGCGTGCTGACCGCGCTGCTGGAGCTCAACTCGCCAGCGCCAAAAACCTATACGGTACTTCCCGTTGACCTAGAATCATAAAATTTGGAAAGAAGCAGGGTCTTATAGCCAAGTAAAGGGAGAAATCCAAAGTTTATAGTGCCAAAAACCGTAAATGACTAGTTTAATAAAAAAACGCCATGTAGCATACCATAGAAAATTGGTTACTTTTTCTTAGCGATAAGGCCGCCTATTGTGCAACTGTTTCTGTGTTTGTGTTTTCCTGATTTGTTTTTCTTTATTTTGGTATGCAATAAAGAATATTTGTTTGCTATTCTACTTACTTCCCGTTAATATAGAATCATGATATTTGGCAAGAAAAAAGGTCTAATAATCAGAATCAGAATCAATAACTTTATTTCTTCAGGCTTACAAAATAAACACTTAGACAAGTCAAATTTTATACTATAAACATAGTTATTATTATCAAATAACAAATAAGGTGTTATTGATATTCTCTTCACTTCAATTTTTTGTCCACTAGTGGAAGAAGTGAAAAACAAACCACTAGCACATTATAATATCACTTATGTGTCTAATACATGTTTATTTTGCCTTTCTAAATATAAATTTAATGCAATTTAGATACATGTCAATATTTCTATAAAGCTAAACAGAACATTGAATTTCTTACATACTACTGACAGTGCGGAACGGAGCGACATCTGGCCAAGCATTAACATCATTGATGTAATCATCTATGGAGTAAAAGGCCTTCCTGATAAGATTTTCTAATAATTATACAGAACCCTCGGTGCGCAAGTTCACTCACACTAGACGTTTAATTATATAGTGGTTCCCTCCATTTAAACAGTTGCATATAACTATCTCTTTTCTCCCCCAGCGTTAGTCGGTGTGAGTGAGGAAGTCAGATCTCGTTGCCACCTGAAACATTCCCTGCCTAAGTGGCTGCCGGATAACTGTGACCACTACTGTCCCGCTTCTGAGTACCAGCATCAGGTAATGAAAAGTTTCATTATCAATTTTAATCCTAAACTATACTCGAGACATTCTCAAATAATGAGGTTGTAAATAACGTGCAATACAAAAACAAACATTCTCGTTTTAGCGTCAAGTTTGAAATATTATTGTCAGCACGAAGCATTGTAGGAAAGAGCCACAATCGTCAAGTAAAACTAATTCTGTCAAATTATCGCATTAGCATACAGCGAGGCATACAGCGACGCAATGCAGCCAGCGTCTTGGGGACTCTTCCGACTGGTATTGATATGGACCAGTTGAGCTATCTGTAGATTGTTTGCAACAGTCTGCAATTAGCTCAATTGTTTCAATTGTAAATACTAGTTTAATTTGTTTATATTATTTGATTCTTATTTTCTTTGTCAATAAAGATTATTCTGTCAAAAAGTACAAAGTGATTTTTAGGTTAAGTATTGGACCTTGTCTACAATGTTTACAAAAACATTGTATCTTGAGGAAGGCCAGAGTATAGAATTTATAGTATTAGATTGTTTGATGCTATGCTAGCGCTAGTTTAAGGTTGAGTTTTATATATTTGATCGAAGTATACCAAGATCACTTTATATCGATACCATTTTGCCGTCAAAGTTTTGTATACTTTCATGACCTAATAATGTTATTCAATAACCTATATTCGATAACGTTTTTACTATATTGTGAGTATAGTTACCGTATTTTAATATCAATATTAAGTAACGATATTTTTATATCAATGTTAAGTAGATAATCTTTAAATAATGTTAAAATAAATGATTATTCCAGTCATCAATGCTGATCCATCCGTCGTCATCGCAATCGTCGTGCCACAATCGACGCCAGAAGTCCTGGGACATGCTTGACCAGGCTTCTATCAGCACAGCGCATGGTGGTATGTACAAAAATTACCAATTGTACCAAATGAGTTTTTAGGATTCGGTATTTTGATTGAATGTGTACTTTTTCTCCAAAGGAGTTTTTCTCGTATACCTACGACTAAGTTCAATTCCTAGTTGGTCAAATCAGATGTATTCGTGAGTTTTCATGCTATTTTCACTGCTTATTGGTTTAAAGATTTAAATAGTATACACACTATAGGTATACTAGATACTATACCTTATCAAAACTCGATGTAGAATGTTAGTAAACAAACCACGTCACAAATAACTAAAAATCACTTGCTTGGCGTCGAGTTTCAGATAATTTGTAAGCAATATTTATTTAAGGAAGGATCTCAAATCCACAAGTAATGTAAATTGCGTATAAAATGACGCGGCAACAGAGTGAATTTTAGGTGAAGTATGGGCGGCTTGTTTACTAACATTCTACATTAAGTTTGGATAAGGTATAGATCTGTACACTCTGATGCAATAAAATGAATATGCATAAATATAGCTCCAATAATGTTTACATTACCTTACCTGCGGAAATAGTTTGTGTGATACATCCACGAATACATCTGAATAAACCAACAGTAGACCGATAACGCGGTAACGGTGTTGGTAACAACGAAACCAATCTGTGTCACTAACGATTCAAATAACGTAACGTGATAACGGTGTAGCTAACGAAACCGATCTGAGTCACTAACGATTCAGGTAACGTTAACAGGTAAATCACCGACCATGCAACTATCAGCATCAAGCAGTGGCGGTCATAGCCCGCACCTCATGACTATTTCTCACCAGGTAATATCTAGAATTTTATGTTTTTTTTTAAATATCATTTTATCATAAATAATATACCTACTATCTTACCGCACTATCAAAAAAAGCAGACGTTAAAAACTGTTCATAAATATTAATAAACATACCTTAAATGCGAAAGTTTGGTGGGTGGATGTCTGTTTGTTACGTCTATATGTCAAAATTACTGAACGGATCGGGCGGAACTTTTGCATAGATGTTGTTCTAGACGTGGGATAACACAAGTATATGCTTTTTGTCTTATAAGTACTGACTTATAAGACAAAAAGTATATGCTAACGAAATATCCCATAGGAACTGTCCTATGGGATATTTCTATCCCAACTTTGAACATTTCCATAGAAACAGCGCGTGTGAAGTCACGGGCAGAAATTAGTTTTTATAAATCGTTATTATCGTTATTAGTTAACGAAATTATTAAATAAATTAATCTGAAAATAAAATGTGTGACAGGCCTAGCCTACTGAAGAATAAAATTAGTTCATGATAAATAACTCTTTAAGTTCTTTTACAACGAAAACAACGTTATGAAGAATTACTGGCGTTATTGTAAAACAAAGTTATTTAAAACAGTTACACTAGTAATATACCAGTTATCGAAAATGCATTAGTGCGGTAAGATGCGATGAAGATAAGCTGTCGGTGTTTAGAGAATGAATGGCAGTTTAAACATACTTTGGTTTTATTCATCTGTTTTGGGAAAATAAACACTTCAAATATACATATTATAAATTTGATATTGTGTGACAGTTAATAGAGTCAATATCGGAATTAGAAATAATATCAAACGTTGCAACGATTCCTAATCAGATGAAATAACTGCTTTTTAGTTAGAGTATTATTTAAATTGAGAGGCTTTTGTGGAATTGTGCCATTCATGAAATATTTATGAATCATTGTTGACGTCATTGTGAAGTCCTTGGACTTGTAACTTTCTTTATTTCTATCGCGAATGAAAGACCATAAATTTTAGCTATCAAAAAGTGATTTAATTAAGAAGACGCGCGCACGATGCGGGTCTACTACGAACCTAGTTTGTGTTGGAAGAACACCAACGTTTCATCCCTGAACGAAGGACTTCTTCAGGTGCTAAATATGATTGACCTTTGTCTTTCGAAAAACAAGTAAAATCTGGAGGAGGTTGAAAATAAAAACAAACTAAGTTGAATCTTAATTAAAACAGAAAATAAATGGTCTTCCATTCGCCCTATCAAATAACTAATTCTTACTTCCTTTCAGTATAACACACTATCTTCATTTCTACTGTATTTACACTGTTGGTCTGTTTCCACGCTACTTTATTGGACATGAATCGTATCGTTCGTATGCATTACAATAACGTTCACATCATCCCTCGCACGCCTTGCGTTATTGACCGTTATTTTTGATAACCTTTTTTAAACTTCAATAACGATTACGACACTAATCATGAATTTAAACTATTTGGTATCGATTTCTAAATGGTATTTATGTTATGGGATAATTTTAAATTTACTAAAATATTATCATCTTTTGCAATAACGACGATAACGCAAAATGTTACAACACTTTACGAACATTATGACGTAAATTGTTGTATTGATGTCGCTTTGCACTGCTTAAATCTCATAGACGTCAGCTAGAATGCTTTTTAAAACACAGAGAAGTTTCTCTGTGCCTACTTCTAAGGATACCATTGGACCGCCGCGGGTAAACAATGTATTTACTCCTAAACCCTTTGAAAACCGTTCTCGTTGTCACGAAAAATAACTGAAAACCGTTAGACACTTTTTGTAGTTGTCAACTAGTTTTAGGTTATCGACCAATTTGTAGGTTTATGATGCTTTATAAGACTTGACACGAATTGGACAAAACAATGCATTGCACTTAAATTTGAAATACTAATTTCAAATACAAGACTAACACGTAAAAGATTTGTATGATACACAAAATGTGAAACACAAGCACCCACTATGAACTTACATTATATTAAGCACTTAAACCTACCCACACCATAACTGGAAGACTAACAGCATCAGCAAAACATTTTCACTAATTAACAAGTACGAAACAGCTTTAGCTTGCAAATAAAATAAATTTGGAAAACCCTTTTATCAAAATAAAGCTTCTTTAGATTAACCTTCTTAATACCAACAATATCCAAAAAGCTTTGAACCCTTGAGCTTAAAAGATCTGATCCCTTTTCTCTTTTTATATAAATATTGGTATGATATCGTGTTGACGTGATCCCTAAACAGATTTTCGACGTTTGGTCGTTTTCTAAATAACTAAACATAAATAAACGCTATGAATTTATTATTTATTTATGAAATTTATAGCGTTTAGTGTAAAAACTGGTATAAAACCGTAACTAGTATTATAAAAACCGGGTATTATCAAACAAAGATGAAGTAACATAAAGAAACTGTTATTTTGGAAATACCGTTGTGTTTTAGAATTAAGTTTTCATTCACATTTGTTTCTCTCTTGTTTCACTCTTAATGAGAGGAACTTTTTTTTGTTGTTATTGTTATCAACGTTCGTTTAGTTGTTGGTGCCTTGGTAAATTGTACTTCTTTGGAAAACGACCAAATACCATTCGAAGCCTAATTCCTCTATTTGTGACCCTCACCACTGTCTCAAACTTCTAACTATGCCATCAGACATCTGGTAAAATTTACCCTAAAATAACTAGGTATCTTTTAGAATTATTCAGTTATTTAAAATCGCTCGCCGCAAACCGCCAGGGTGACAAGGCTCTTACTCTATCGGCATTTTTTTTAACCATAAAGAAAACCTCATTGATAGATCAAAACCACCCTGATTGGGTTTTGGGAACGAGTCACTATACCAAATTTTATACAAAAATGCAACGTCTCGGTGATGTTTCCATACTATCGACTTACCGAATTCAAGGCTCTATACTCCGATTTAGAATCTTTATGTCAACAGAGAAATTTATGGTTGTCTGGCAGAGATCGCTCGTGAGCGACAAGGCCGCCAATTGTCACTTATATTGTTATTGTCTCATTTGTAAACTGTTTCCTAGTTTTAAGTGTGCAATAAAAGTATAAGTTCTTTATGAATGAAAACTTAACAAAAACTGATAACAATAACAGAAAACAACAAGATATCAGCAAAGTTATCACTAAAAACTAAAAGACAAACTTCAACAACGCATAATCTCACATGTGTAGCAAAAAAAATTTAGCTACACACGTGACCTACAGATTTCTGAAACGAACGAGAGGTCAATTAAATAATGAAAGAAAGCTTTCAAAAACTAAAATTATTTCGAGCTTGTGTGTGTCCTTTGCTTCGGTGATACCAAAGTCTAGTAGTTTAAATATTTTCCACCAATATTCCTTGGGCTTTGTAACACCTTTGTATACAAAAAATATCCAGGTTTTTGAATGGGAGTATAGGAGCCTATATTTTGCTCCAACACGCAACTGCGTGTTTCGTTTTAGTCAATTGGTACTCTAATACACCGAAATAGAGTACAAATATGCCAAAAATAAAACGAAACCACGAGCTTTCGTATTTGAAGAATTAAAATAGTGCCTCTGATCTCTCTCTGATAAGTTTATAGCCAAAATCTTTGAATTACCCGAGTAAGACTTTTAGCCGACCAAAAGCTAGAATACCAGCTCTTGAAGATTTACCTATGTTAAAATGTCTTTAACTTGTAGGATAGCGAAGGAAGAGCACATTCGATGCAACACGGACCTACGGGAGAGTTGGCGAGATCGGAACATGTTGCGGGCGATAGCGGGCTAGATGTAAGTATTTACAGGTACATTATAAATATAACTACAGGGTGTTTTTTTCGACGGGGCACTAAGGGGTGGCTTAACCAGTGTTGCTACAGGAAAATGGTCTGTCTTTATTTTTAAGAGAAATTTCCATCCCCTTTCACAGATATTCAAAAAATACAGTTGGCAAGAAAATAACAATTTTTTTTTAATTAAAGGTAACTATTTTAGATGCTAATCGATCCTGTTTCTTATACTTCATCATCAGCCCGTATACGTCCTCTCCCAAACTACGACGCCACAAATAGCGGTCCTGAGCCACATCCATCCAACGACTCCCTGCGACGGCTACACAGTGTTCAAAATGACCAAAAAAATTTCCCTATGCGGTTTATAGCATTAATCGATCAACGAATGCATTTAAATGCAAGAGTAGAACACCCACGTGTCTATGTCAAATACTTTTTGTTATAAAAATTTATGAACGGTGACTTTGACTGTGCTTTGACTGAGAATTTTTTTTAATAAATTCTGTAAACGTAACTGTCCATGATATTTTTTTTTAATTAAATATACTCTGATAAAGGGTCTTTAGCCACATCATTCACAGTTTTTAATTTTGAAAAATCACATCTGGAAACTGAGTAATTTTTTTTTCATATTTTCATTTTTTTTTTCTCCCGATAAACTCAAAAGTGCGACTTGTGACTAGCACAGAAATATGGCTCCTAACAAGGCCTAGCACTGGTAAAAATACCACGTTGCACTATTGCGGCCTTTGGGAAAAATATGCAATTTCGTTCTGAGGTCAAATTATACAAAATAGGGTTGTGATTATCGTGCACTAGGGCCGCTGGTCGGATTTTTTGTTATACCAGCCTTGACGATTGTAAGAGGCCTGACGGTATGACACTACAAAGTCAAATGGGAGTTGGGGAGGCCCATTATATGGGACACTACATACATCGACACACTTGTGCCTTCCCATCTTCCAAGGGGTGGTGCGGTGGCAGATTTGGTTGAGGATCTCAAGAGGCGCAAATATACAGGTCTCGACAGAGCGTACGCATTTGCTCTCTTTGGAGTCGAGGCCCTAGGTTCGTGGGGATCACGTCTCTCCAGGTTTTCAAAGATTTATCTGAGTGTGTGGTCGAAGCGACACGTGACTCGAGACCTGGTGTGTATCTGGCACAGCACGTCAGCATTGCCACACAGCGGAAGCGTCCCCAAGATGCTGGCTGCATTAGTCAGCATCTCGGGGACGCTTCGGATTGGTATTGATATGGATCAGTTGAGCTATCTATAGATTGTATACAACAGTTTGCAGTTAAATCAATTGTTTTAAATGTTCTAATTTGTTACTATTTTTTTATTGTATTTTTTATTAGTAACGAATTATCTTACTTAAAGTGTTAAAAAGTTCAAAACTGAATGAAATAAAAGGTCAAGTTGAGTGACAACCCTAATAAAATATTTTGCAATTCAATTCCTCCTAAAAGCCGCAATAGTGCAACGTGGTATTTTTACCAGTAATAGGTCTTGATAAGAGATATATTTTTGTGCTAGTCACAAATCGCACTTTTGAGTCTTTTGGGAGAAAAAAAATAAAAACGATTACTCGGTATACAGAGGTGATTTTTCAAAATTAAAAACTGTAAATGATGTGGCTAAAGACCCTTTATCAGAGCATATTTAATTTAAAAAAATATCATGGACAGTTACGTTTACAGAATTTATTTACAAATTTTCTCAGTCAATGTCACCCAAAGTTCATAAATTTTTATAACAAAAAGTATTTGACATAGACACGTGGGTGTTCTACTCTTGCATTTAAAATGCATTCGTTGATCGATTAATGCTTTAAACCGCATAGGGATTTTTTTGGTCATTTTGAACACTGTGCGCTACGATGTCGTCAGTCCATCGAGTGGGAGGTCTTCCCACACTCCGTTTGGCATTGCATTGCGGTCGCCACTCGAGAACCTTTACTCCCCAAGGGTTATCGGTTCTACGAGCTATATGGCCTGCCCATCGCCACTTCAGCCTGCTGATTCTGAGAGCTATGTTTGCTTGGTAGCTAGCTTTGGTTCTTCTACGAATTTCCGTATTCCGGACCCCTATCGCGTAGAGAAACTCCGAGCATAGCTCTCTGCATAGCTATGCACAAGACCTATAGTGAGCGACCACGTCTCGGATCCGTAAGTCATCACGTGTAACACACATTGGTTAAAGACTTTCGTCTTGAGGCTCTGCGGTTTCTGTGACGAGAAGATATTGCGATATTGCTTCTTATACTTACTGATCAAAAACTTCTATCGGACCAACTGAGGTTGGAGTACTGAAAAGTCAGAAATCGCTAAAAACTTTCGTCCCATACATTTTATGGTTAGCTGATACAAAAAGTGCTTAAGGGGCTACCCCGACCCAATCGGAGCCGCCACCTATTTTATCGTATTATTAACAAAGGAATTTTCATAAATCCCTCGGCCTGTTTGTGATACCTATTTTAGCTTCTTATTTAGCTTATTTTGAATGCCTCTGTAATAGTTTTATATTGTATAGCTTAGGAGGAAATGCGAAAACAAAGATTTTTTGTACATTTTTTTTAATTTAAGTATAATTGTTTATGAGTTGGCAATAAAAAATACTTATAACTCTCAATTTTCCCTTTCTAACACCATTTTTTAAAACCGTCATTGGTCGATGGCAAAACATTTGCCGGGTCAGCTAGTAAATAAAAAAAAAATATAAATAATCAACAATCACATTCCTCTCCTCAGACCGGTCTAGAAGACGACGGTCGCGGCTCCCCCAGCAGTGATGTGGAACGCCCAGCGTCTACAAAGTCTGGAGAAAGCGACTACCCTGAAACCGCTTCTAATACTACCAAGGTACCGTATCATTCAGATTTTTATTTATATACGTTGGGAATGCAAATCTCCGACCGTTGGCGGTGTTACAGCTCCCCCCTGCCACGGAAAGGACGCTAAGCGGTTCGCCCTGCGCCTGACCTCTCCCCGATTATAAGAGTGAAGGAATAAAGAGTGCACCTGTGTTTGCGCATACACTGTTAGTATACATTATAAATATTACGACTTCAAACAAACAAAATTTATTTCTTTTCTCTTCACAAAAGGTCTTTTTACAGAATTGTTATAGCTAGGTGTAGTATAGCAATAATACACCTAGCTATAACAATTCTGTAGCTAGGTATATGTAGCTGTATAGCTAGGTGTAACAGTGTATGCGCAAACACAGGTGCACTCTATATTCTACAGGATTTTAGTCAAATTAGTGCACAATACCGCTGGAGGTTACTCACCTGCTGCTACAGATGAGCTTACACTAAACAAAGTAAAGTAAGTAAGTAAGATTTTTTATTTTGCTTAATATTTAATTTGCCTCAAATAATGCCTTATACTACGTACTTAGCCATCCCAAAATAGGGCGACCGCTCTTTCATGCGTTGCGGTCATTGTCGCCTCACTGCACCCGCGCATGGAGGGGCCATGTGAAAGTGAACGAGCTATACGTGATTCCGCACGGCAGACAGTGGACCGCGCCGCACGGTCAATGCCCTCCATAATGTATGCCAATCATCTGTTTTTAGGGACTGTAGTATAACGTAATACAGAGCTTGCAAAATAAGGGTTTGTATAATTTTGGGTAGGTATAATATTGACCTTGGACCCCGTTTATTAATTTTATATATACTGTGGCACCAACAGAATATCCCCCCGCGATATTGTGCACTAATTCGACTAACACCCTTATTTTACTTTATTTATAAAATACCTGTTTGTTTTACTTTATTTATAAAACACCTGTTTGTGAGAAACTGGTGCCAGTGATAGGTTTTAAGACCTGTGTTACTAGTCACCAGTTCCTGCACAGAGTTCGTTAAATCAGATGTTATTTTTACAATGACTTGTGCCTTAATGTGGAATTATTTAAAATAAAGAAACAATATTAGAATTGGAACTGTATTTGGAACTAGCTGACCCGCCTGCGATTTTATTCGCGTGGACTTAAGTAAATTTTTTTTTTTTATTTATTTTATTTATTCCTTAGTAGCAAAATACATTGTGTGTGGAAACTTAGTAACTAAAAACTTAGTTAATAATCATCATCTATAAAGTAATTATGATTTGATCAAAAATTAAAATTATAAAACGCCTAAAATTAAAGATAAGTAGGCATTGAACAGTACAGATTATAATAACGTACCCCAAGTAATTATGGTTTCCATGTATACTAAAAACAAGCCTCGTAGCTCTTCAAGTTCCTGAGATTTCATGAGTCAGTGAGTCGCCTAACTTTGACTCCACACCATTTAATTAGGGATTGAATTAAAAAAAAAACCTGAAACACTGTTTATTGAGTTATATTTCTACGCTACAAATTTTGACGGGCCAACAGGCTCTGAAGATATTATAAAAATTAGACTCCATTAGAATACGAATTTCCAAAAATTCTTAGCTTAGAATTTGGATGGAGGTTCCTTTTAGGACGTAGGCACCCACGTCCTAAAAGAAACCTCCATCCAAATTTCAGCTTCGCAGCTCTTATAGTTTCAGAGATATCTTGATGAGTCACTCACAGTTTAATCTTTTAAAAATATAGATAAAACAACAAAAAACTAAAACTATCCTTCTAATCTTATAAATGTCAAAGTTTGTATGGAGGATGTTTAGATATTTGTTACTCTTTCACGCAAAAACTACTGAACCGATTAGGCTGAAATTTGGTATGGGTATAGCTTGGGACCTAGAATAACATATAGGCTATTTTTATCTCGATAAAACGCGGGCGAAGGCGCGGGCAGCAGCTAGTTGTAGATATTACAACGTCGAAGTCAGTTTTTAGTTTTTGTAACAAACATTAAATTATTCTTTTTTTTCAGCAATCAACTGACAAGGATTCTACTTCAAGTGCTGAGACCAACTGTCTCCTGGACCCCTCGGTACTGTCAGACTTCACGACCCAGGCTCTCGTGCTGACTGTACTTGCCACACTCGTCAAATACACTACTGGTATTACTGTACTTCTCAATATACTATCTAATATATAAAATTTCCATGTCACAATGTTAGTTACCGTACTCCTCCGAAACGGCTTTACCGATTTTTACCAAATTTTATATGCGTATTCAGTAGGTCTGAGAATCGGCTACTATCTATTTTCCATACCCCTAAGTTATAACGGTTGAAGGCAAAACAACGTTTGGCGGGTCAGCTAGTAATATAGTATATTGAGAAGTATAGTAACTATATGATATTTTTTTTATAATTATGTTTAATACCAAAATGCATCCACTTTTGGTTTTGAAAGCCATTCATTATTTCTGTAATTGGTCTTTCGTCCGTTTTCAAACTCGAATATAAACATTTTTCAAAATTGATTTGCTCTTTATAATTTTCAGATGAGAACGAAATACGAGTGCTATACCAATACTTGGCCGAAGGATCTGTGGTGTTCCCCAAAGTTTTTCCTGTCATGTAAGTCATTACGACCATTGACTTCATCAATATATCAGCCCATACACGTCCACATCTGGACATAGGCCTCCCCCATACGACGCCACAAATAGCGGTCCTGAGCCGCCTCCATCCATCGACTCCCTGCGACCGCTACGATGTCGTCGGTCCATAGTGTCGTTACTGCATTCTTCTTACCCCAATGTTAAACATCTACAGACTATACTGGTCCAATGCTGGACGCTGGCCTCTCTCTGATAAACGCTTTATTGATTAAATAAATAATGCTGGACAATCCACACAGCATCATCTATCTCCAAGCTAAGCAAAGCTTGTGTTATGGGTACTAGATGACTGATATACATAATACGATACATTACATAGATATATATTTTTATTGTACATAGAAGATACCCAGAAAACCCGGGACAAATATTTGGAGATCATACAAACATTTGTCCCAAGGCGGGAATCGAACCCCCAACCTACATCGCAGGCGGACCTTCACCCACCACGCCACATCGGTCGTCTATAATGACAGACATTTAATAATAACCAGATCACCACCTCTTGCTTGCCTTCATTGGCCGGTCTTAGTGGAGTTGCGAGAGATGCATCTTAGGATGTAGACTCGGGGGTACTACCTCGTAATAACGAGGAAGCCCGCTCACGTGTCTTCGTGATGGTGAAATCGAAGCCGCACCTATCGACACCCCTTCGTTTGCACCGATGTTGTTCCTTTACCGGCATTTACGCTGACATTTTGAGGAACCCATCCAGCATTCGGCAAGCCACCGTCTGCCGCTTGTAACAGTATCGAGAGTATGTTTATGGCAGGCGTCCATAGTCACCCTCATAGCTCAATTACCCAGTCCATCCATTCACCACAATAACATGGTTTTTTTGTTTATTTAATTTTCCTTTGCAATAGTCTCTACACCTGGCGGATATCATCTTCGGGTGTAACATATTGTGCAACCAAGGATGATATCCGCTATGTGTAGCTCTCGCCTTTACATTAATTATCATAAAGGGCCTCTGTGCTGTTGGCTTCGGCTCCACGCATGCCTCCCAAAGGACCGTGTCTGTCACTATATGGCCCGTTATCATGGAAATAATAATTTATTTGTTTGTTCTCCAGCCACAGTCTGCTAGACATGAAGATTAACCATGTCTTGATACATTGCCACGACCAAGTCATCTTGAGTGCAGTACAGAGCATCATACAGGTATTTATATAGTTACTAGCCCCTTCTTGCGGCTTCGCACACTCTTTTCGGAATAAAAAATAGCCTATCCCCGGGATATCGTCTACCTCCCTGCCAAATTTCACTAAAATCCGTTCAGTAGTTTAGGCGTGAAAAGGCAGACAGATTTCCTTTTCCAAAAATGAGACAGAAAATACGTCTCGTATTCAGGAGGAGTAAAAACTCCATAAAGTTTATTTGTAGCAATCATCTGTTAGGAGGAACGGCATAACGTATTAAAGAGCTTGCAAAATAAGTGAGCATGCACCATTTTTGATTAGGTATGATATTAAACTTGGACGCCATTTGTTAATTTTTACCCGACTACCGAAGGACGAGCGTTATGAGCTTGACACCCTATGTATGTATGTAGCCGATTTTTATGTTCTCACGTAGCGCTGAAACTACTGGTCCGATTTTAACAAATGAGGTATCGTATGATTTGTATTTATAGCCCGATGGTTATAGGCTTGTGACGTCAGATAAAAATGGGGGTCTAACAAGATAGCCGGGGTCTAAGTAAGGGTCGAAAATCCCAATGTTAGTAAATATGCTCGTGTGTGATATCGTTGCAAATGTCTTTGTTTGTAGTTTTCGAAACCGTTTTTCGAACTTTAGTTGAGGTTAACGATACTCAAGCTATCAGCAAAAAGGTGTAAAATAAATATAGTTCAAAACTAAAACCCGACTACATAAAAGTCTTAACGCATTCACTGCCCAGCCTCGGCGGTGCGATGTGCAGGGGCGCGTGTCGGGGTGCCACGGAGGATGTGGGCGTCTTGGGCCATGAAAGTGTTATTGCGCACTAATTTAAATAACACCCTATATAGCCTTTGCTAACGCGCTGAGTGTGAGAGAAAATTGTGTAGCAAAAAAGGAAAAATTTAAATTCGAAAACAAATGATGGATCAATTAAATGATGAATGAAAGCTTATAAAAACAAAAATTGTTTCGAGCTTCTGTACTTTGCTCCGATGATGCCAATGTCTTTGTTTTGTAACCCCTTTGTATACAAAAAATATTCAGGTATGTATTCAAATACCCCTATTTGAATACATACCTGAATATTTTTTGTATAGCGATTTTCAAGATTCTAAAATTATGATTTTCCTCGTAGGTGCATACCTACCTTGTCCAAACTAAATTGGTCGGCAGTTCCGCAGGTTGTTTTTGATGGAATAGCGATCCCCTTCAGCGAGACCATCAAAAACCTGGGGATTATTTTTGACCGCACCTTTTCTTGGGGAGCTCAGATGGAGGTGATTAGTCGAGAGCTGTTTGCTTCTGCTGGCTCCTTGAGAAGACTGCGTAACTTTCTCCCCACCGCTACTAAAACTGCACTTGCTCATTCCCTTCTTCCTGTCCTAGATTATGCGGATGCATGTTATATGGATGTCACAGAGGATCAGCTTAATAAGCTGGAGCGCCTCCAAAACATGTGCATCAGATTTATTTTTGGCCTACGCAAGTACGACCATGTTTCTGCCTACCGAACCCAGCTCAAATAGCTTCCCATTCGCCAGCGCCGGAACTTGCACATTCTGTCCCTTCTTTTCTCTATACTGTTCAATCCTGCTTCTCCTTCGTATCTCAAACAAAGATTTCAGTTTCTTCATTCTTCTCACGACCTAAGAGGTCTTCAGAAACGTTGTTTTTGGTGGATCCAGTTCAGAAAACATCCTTTTATAGCAACTCTTTTACAGCCCAATCCGTCAGATTATGGAATGATCTACCTACTGATATAAAAAAAACACATCTCATCACACTTTTAAAAAGAAAGTCTATGAATATTATTTAGGTCAGACTAGGTAATTTGTCCCTCAACTTACTACTAGCTATGTATTTGTTATTATGTATTAGTGTATATTTCTATTTGGTATATGTGTATTAGGATTATTTTAGTTTGTTTAAGTTTGTATTCGTTTTAGTTTTATTTTCGTATTTAATACCTGCACCGCCTTCCTTTGATATTTTCGTTTAATGTTTGGTTGCCTGAAAGAAATCGCTTTAAGCGATAAGGCCGCCTATTCTTTTACCTTTTTGCCAAACTGTTTAGTTTTAAGTTTTTCTGAATAAAGCATTATCTATCTATCTGCCTACCTACCTATTCAGCACTACGTATCCACTTAGGAGAAATTGTGTTGCCTCTTGTGTTTTAAAGTACACTTTTTAGGAATCTGTCACTTTATTCCCTATTAATACAATGTACAATACTATAATTAAAAGCAAAAAATTATATCCTTTCAGAACATGATAGCATCCGAAGACGCGAGCCAACAACAACTGCACTACATGCAGAGCTGCGGCTTCGGAGGCCTGTGGCGCTTCGCAGGACCCTTCACTAAGGTGAGGAGATGAGAGGGTACTACCGACTCCCCGAAGTGAGGGCTCTGGAGGGCAATTCTGGCAATATATACTCATGGCAAGAACTGTCAAAATATCGAGTAATAACAAAGCGTATTTTCAAAATCTGCATTTCGATATTTATCGAGTTTTTCTTTGATCAGTTGCTCGATATGTGGCACGAGAATGCAGTTTTTGGCGGTACTCGATATTTATCACATGATAGTTTATCCCGTGATAATGAGTATCACTCGAAAAAGTATCACGTGATACGCAGAATTGGCCCCCTGAGGTGAATTAATGCCGGAAGACCAGCGTTGTGTTAGGTATACCTAATGGCTGAATCATATTTATTTTCAGGGCTCACTGCGCTCGTTGTTACTATTTCTCGGTCAATTTTTCACTTAATCCACTAGAAAATCAATAACACATTATAACTTACTAGCGACCCGCCCCGGCTTCGGGTGCAATGCTGATACTAAATTATACATATAAACATTCCTCTTGAATTACTCTATCTACACTCTATTTTATTTTCTTTCATTTTCTTATCTATTAAAAACCGCATCAAAATCCGTTACGTAGTTTTAAAGACTAAGCATACATAGGGACAGACACACAGCGGGAAGCGACTTTGTTATATACTATGTAGTGATTTGATAATAATTACTATATTTAAAGCCGTTCAAAGGATACAATTTGACTTTTCTAAGTGCTTATTTTGTTATTAGACTCAGAATCAGAATCAATAACTTTATTTCTTTAGGCTTACAAAATAAGCACTTAGACAAGTCAAATTGTATACTATAAACATAGTTATTATTATCAAATAAGAAATAAGGTGTTATTGATATTCTCTTCACTTAAATTTTTTATCACTTGTGGAAGATTTACAAAATAATAATAATAATAATCATCATCATATCAACCCATACACGTCAACTGCTGGACATAGGCCTCCCCCGTACGACGCCAAAAATAGCGCTCCTGAGCCGCCTCTATCCATCGACTCCTTGCGACCGCTACAATGTCGTCGGTCCATCGAGTGGATGGTCTCCCATGTAGGGGGGAAATTCGCCCCCTACAAAATAATTAAGAAATAAAATGATCGAAATCTTTTATCTGTTCGTTTTACAGAATCAATGCACAGCAGAAAGCGCTGAGCTATTCGTAAACTGCCTCGAGGCAATGGTTGAGACTTGTCTGCCGGGAGACGATGCTCCGCGCCCGCCGCCGCCGGACCCCGATAGAGACACCGACCTGCGGTACACACAACGAGCCGGTGAGAATTATACACACGGCCATAGCTTTAAATGCCTCGAGGCAATGGTTGAGACTTGTCTGCCGGTAGACGACGCTGGTAACTCAGCGGAACATAGGCTCTCCATACAAACATTCATACATTTTCTTTAATTTAACTTAGCTTTTAAGGTGTTTGTTTGTTAGTTATATTAACTTGTTACTAAATGTAAATTTTGAACATGCTTCAAATAAAGATGTCTTATTCTTATAAGTATGCCGAATTTGAACTCAATCGGTTGAGGATAACTGGTCTAAAATTGAGTTGCAAGATTTCATCCGAACAAACATACATACATCATCATCATCATCAGCCCATACACGTCCACTGCTGGACATAGGCCTCCCCCGTACGACGGCACAAATAGCGGTCCTGAGCCGCCTCCATCCATCGACTCCCTGCGACCGCCACGATGTCGTCGGTCCATCGAGTGGATGGTCTCCCATTTAGGCGGGGATTTGCCATAATCACCACGCTTGGCAGGCGGATTGGTGATCGCAGTGTTGGTGTTTAAAAATACTCAGACGGAAGCTGCTGCCCTTCCTCTAGTAAGTTCCCTTAGTCGGCTCTTACGACATCCACGGGTTGAGTTGGAGGGGTCGATATTCTATTCCGCGGCCCCACGGCCAAACATTGCAAGTTAAATAAAAGCTTGTAAAAGCCAATGATTGACCAAGCCTCTCCTTTTTCAGGTGTGCACCGCCAGTCGACATTGTACTGCCCTGGACAGGATACCTAGATTTATAATATTTAGCAAGAACTAACAAAGCACAGTCAAATGTTTGTAGATTTAAGTATATTATATATTTCAGTTTTGAATTGAATGTACTGATAAATAATACATTCAGGCGTTACTTTGCGGAATTCCATTGAAATATATTAGAATGAAAAAATATTTAGTAACAATTCTTATACGCCGGATTGTTACTAAATATTTTTGAATAAACAGTGTAAGGGTGAATCAACTTTTAAAGCACTCCTTTTCTGTCATGGAAAATACTATAAATACTGTGCTTCAATTAAAAATATGATTGTTTTAATGTAAACAAACTTAGATTATCTGCTAATATGGTAGTTTCATAGTTTTTAATAGTTTATAGCAAACATTTTGAGTTTCTTATGATAACTCGACGGAAAATAGGGAATCTCCATCCTAATTATAAATGTTAAAGTTTGTATCGATGGATGTATGTATATTTGTTACTCTTTCACGCAAAAACTACTGAACCGATTAGGCTGAAATTTGGTATGTGTAGTTTGGGACCTGGAATAACATATAGGCTATTTATATCCCGATAAAACGCTGGCGAAAGCGCGGATAGCAGCTAGTACAGAATAGATGTGTCCCCAGGCTTCTCCACCTTTGTATGGAGATTGCCTATGTTCCGGTGAGTTACCATAGCAAAATCTAAAAGTTTGCTTTAGTCTATAAAAACTATGAAAGTACCATGTTAGCAGAGAAACTAAGTTTACGTTTGCAGAAGTTGATTCACCCATAAACGAAATCAGTGTTAGATGTTCGCTTTACTATGACAATGGTATCGTCACAGAATCGTCCATGGATGGAAGAAACTCTGGATAGTGCGTGCGGTGCTACTTGCACGGAGACATTGAAAGAATGGTTTTAACCTTGAAACTAGACATGCGTCCCTCCATCTGTATTCGACACGCGTCCCCCATCTGTAGTTTGACACGCGTCCCTCCATCATGAGTTTGACACGCGTCCCTTCATCTGTAGTTTGACACGCGTACCTCCATCTGTGACACGCGTACCTCCATCTGTAATTTGACGCATCCCCCATCTGTAGTTTCACACGCGTACCTCCATCTGTAGTTTGACACGCGTCCCTTCATCTGTAGTTTGACACGCGTACCTCCATCTGTGACACTCGTACCTCCATCTGTGACACGCGTACCTCCATCTGTAATTTGACGCGTCCCCCATCTGTAGTTTCACACGCGTACCTCCATCTGTAGTTTGTCACGCATACAATCGCGTACATCTGTAATTTCTTTCATCAAAGGTAAAATGCCAATATGTGTCATTCTGAGACGATACCATTGTTATGGTATCGTCTCAGAATGTTATGTTATTAGTTTAGTGGAATTCAGCCCGAGTGCTGATGTCTAAGTACAAAATAGATAACACCAAATAAAATACACCATAGACATTAACATGAAACACAAAAGTACAACGGCCTGCCTTATCGCTTAATAGCTATTTCTTCCAGGCAACCATTGGGTGTATAGGATATAATTAATTTTAGAAAGGCAGGTGTGTATACAACGAGAGATATCATTTAAAATAATAATAAATATTAGTATGCAAGAATTATAATAGGTGCCTAATTACAATTTAAAAGCGGCAACTGATGTTACTAGAATAAACCCCTATAACAATGTACCTCAGTTTATATTTTGAAAGTTAGTTTGTAATTATTGAACATTTTGATGATTTTATATAGATAAATACTTTATTGCACACTTATAAATAATTTATAAAATAATATTATCGAATAAGCTACAATTGGCAGTCTTGTCGTTCAGAGCGATCTCTCCCAGACTACCTTGAATTTTATTAGAAAGGAAGAACAATTCTTTGTACTGTCATTCTGTGATAATTTTTAATGAATTAATTTATTGATTTTTGAAATTATATTGTGTTTGCTATATACTATATTTGTTTTATGCATATATTTTTTTCTTTTAATTAATGTAATTGGTTTAATAACCGTATTAATTAAATAAACAATAAATAAATAAATAAAGTTTAGATTATTTATCAGTATTGTTAAAGTACCTAGATATCTTTCTAAGTTTGTGAGTATGGATGTATGATATGCTATTTTTTATCCCGCTAAAACGCGGATGAAGGCGCGGGCAGCAGCTAGTAAGACTTATTTTAGATCGCTGTGGATTCTGCCACTCGGACGTACAAACATTTCAATATAGCTAACAGATATTTATAAAGACACTAGCTGGGCCCGCGACTTCGTCCGCGTGGAATACTCAGTGTGATTTTCATACAAACTTTAATCCCCTATTCCCTTTGATATTTTACCCCCTTGCGGGCAAAATTTTTATTTATATCTAATTAACAGCCTAAAAAATAAATTCCATGCTTTTAGCTTTAAAAATTAAGATATTTCTATACAACCTTTCAACCCCTTACAACCCTTTTTTTGCCATTAAAAAGTGATCTATGTCCTTTCTCAGTCTCTAAAGTATCAGTGTACGAAATTTCATTTAAATCGGTTCAGTAGTTTTGGCGTGAAAACGTGACAGAGTTACTTTCGCATTTATAATATTAGTAAGGATTGCAACTAACAATCTAAATTGTTTAATTTATTTACATAGGCGGCTTCCTCCAGCTTCTCTAAGCGTCCGTTCAGACACGAGGGAATCGCGCGATTTCAAATCGCACGGTTTGTATCCCGGCTATACTAACCGCGCGGTTACGTCTTACGCGCGCTACGTGAACGATTACAAAATACTAGTATAAGACCCGCGCGGTTCCCACGCTATTTTGAAACCGCGCGGTTCCCACGCGATTTTGAAACCGCGCGGTTCCCGCCGTGTCTGAACTAGCTCTTACAATTAGTGCGCGATCCAGTTTATGAGGTAGGTACTTAGGTATAAAGATCCATGGTTCCAAGCTCACAGCTTACACCACAGTGGTCAAAAGTGTCATTATATTGCTTTATTAAGCGACCCGAGAGCTGGTGAGTATCTGGCGCAGCGCATTAGCATTGCCATACAGCGAGGCAATGCAGTCAGCGTCTTGGGGACGCTTCTGACTAGTATTGATATGGACCAGTTGAGCTATCTGTAGATTGTTTGCAACAGTCTGCAGTTAGCTCAATTGTTTCAATTGTAAATACTAGTTTAATTTGTTTATATTATTTGATTGTTATTTTCTTTGTCAATAAATCATTTAATAACGTGTCAAGGTTCCACAGACATGATAGAGCTCAAGGTTCATACCAACTAGGGTCACAGATTAGGTATGTTATTGTACTTGTATAAGTGAATACTTGAAATGTCATAGATACTTGAAAAATCATCTTTGAGAGCTTTGTTTGCTAAGATAATTTTGAACACCCTGACTGCTCATGAAACAATGAGTAGCAAGATATTTTGAAAACCTTGGGTGCTTACAACAATATGATGATTCGAACTGCGTATATCAAATTGCTTTTGTTTTTCAGATCATTTTGACTACTCTAGACGCTCATATCAATTCGACGCTGTCGTTGAAATTCGTTGAAATAGTTACCTAGCTATTTCAACGAATATTATCAATTTAACCAAATGTCAAGAAATAATATTATAAATACCTCTCGAGAACATTGTCTTTTTGTGAAGATATATTTCTTCTAGATATAAGTCGCAAATTTCTAAATATCAAGTTCTTGATTTGAAAATAAATAGAAAAAGTTACTAATGTCGGGTTTCATTTAAAAGTCCTGAAACCTATACGTAAATTGCTGATAGGTTAACATCAAGCCAAATCGAATTCCGCAAGGGAAGGTATGAGAATCTAGAAGATTGCTTGCCTGCACTCGTACCTATAGTAAAATGAGACGAATGGAAATGGACAAAATACTGTAGCAAACATCCTTTTGCAGAGGTCAGCTCCACTGACACAGGAGGTGAACACTCACGGACTAAGGATACTTCCACTGCTACCAGCCAGGTAATGTCTTGCTCCAGTATTTCGTCCATCACCCTGGAGTCTCTATTTACCCGGTACTGCTGGACATCTTCCACTAACGAAGGGGGTTTTGCGATAAACATCCCGCTTGGCAGGCCGTTTCGCGCAACAATGGGCAGAACGACACTACACCTTGTTGATTGCAGTAGATATTGTGTTGAAAATAAACAGTTAGAAGCTGGCCCTTCTGGTAGGTGGCAACAGTTACCATTTTTTAGTCTCCGAACAGACAAGTCTGTCTGCACAGCTAGCACGGGCTTCCTAAGTAGAATACTGCCGTCCTTAAGCTATAATGCCGTTACCTACAAAAACCTAATTTCGAGATATGCGCAAAATCGTGGGAAATAATTTAAAATGTATACTGTTTTGAAACCATCAACAATTTGTTCGACCTGAAGGTATCAAAAAAAAGTACTTCAGAAGTACTTTCTAATAGCTTATCTTATATCTAATAACTATAACTAAAACCATGTAAAAACATGTTTTTGGCGTTTTAGTCCAGCTTTTTTTTAATTATCATTGTACGAATGCAAAACTAAAATGCCGCTACGTTAACACTAACGGCAAATTAGTGTTTGGTTTTTATTTACTTTACTAAATACAAATAAAAAATCCTAAGCTTCAATGTCGTTAAAGACCATAAGTGTTATTTTAGCTTAGCATTGTGCCTCCTTAACTTAATGATTTACTATACTTAAATGTTTCTAAAATCCCTTGACCGCATTTAAGCTAAGAATTTTTATATTTTGTTTGAAAGTAGTTTTTACTCATGAATTTTTGGACTTATTACAATGTTAAAATGCGGCTAAAAACAAAACATTTAGCTATAGCGGTGTTTTAGCCTAGGATTTGTTCCAACTTAATTTAGAAATTTCAAAAATAGGTGGGTTAAATACAAAAATAGAAGAAGAATCAGCGTAATCAACATTTATTGTCACTATAAGAATACAATTAAACTTATATTACTAGGAACATGCACAATCACTTTAAAAGATCACTTTCAGTTTTAAAAACTATTCATCTACTTAGGTTGGACAACATTTTAATAAAATTGTTTGAAATACAAACTAAAAGATTGTTTGCAACAGTCTGCAGTTAGCTGAATTGTTTCAATTGTAAATTAATAATATAAATAATAGATTCAGGCGTTACTTTGCGGAAATCCATTGCACAATATTAGAATGAAGAAATATTTAGTAACAATTCCGCGTATAACCTTCTCTGATAGTATTCATCAAAGTAAGTTGTCTACTAGTTTCGTCTCTCCACGAGACATCTTCAGGACACCACAATACTCGACCTTGACATTGAGATTGGTAAGCACAGCAACACCGACAGAGTCCCGCCAGTGATGTTGCCTCTCCGAGCTCCGCGCGCCAAGTCTTAATAGTCAAGTGTAAATACTAGCTTAATTTGTTTATATTATTTGATTGTTATTTTCTTTGTCAATAAAGTTATTTTACTTTTAAAAACTAAAAGAACTATAAAAACTTAATCTAGTTTGAACATTAAAAATCTAGCAAAGAGAATCTTCTATATGAAAAACCAAGTTATTGAGTAGCTCAGTAAGCTCAGTCATTATTTTAAACTCTAATAATAACATGACATGTCAAATCCAAGATTATGTTTTCTGTATTTACCGTAGAATCATAAGCTGTCTGTTTCGTTGAAGTTTGCTTTGTTACGGTTTGTTTTTCAGGAAATGTTTCATTTAAAATGTTTGTCATATTCTCTAAATTAGACGAGTGATGCGAATCGTATGTTTCACAAAAAAAGATGTATTTTTTATATAGGTATATAGACGTTCGTGGTTCGTTAGACCACAATCTCACCTGATGGAAAGTGATGATGTGGCCGATGTTGTATCACGAAGGTCTAGAAGACACCTGTTCACTCTTGTCTTGGAAGAGACCCAGATTGTAATTCACCGGAAAAACTGAAACAGGCAGCGAGTTCCATTCCTTAGCGGTGCGAATGATGAAGGTGGACGAAAACCGCTTTGTACAAGTGGATGGTATATCCACCTGATAATGATGGTATGATGGTATTGTGCCGTCCGTCTGCTTGTCCTGGAGTGGAAGGGAGATGGTGGAATCAGGTCATGAAGTTCCTGGGAGCATTCTCCGAAATGTATCCTATAAAAGATCGAGAGACAAGCCACCTTGCGGCGGTGATCGAAACTTTGGATCTTAGTCTCTGCAAGGTGCTGCTCGTCTATGAGTATGAAGGCTCTTCGTTCTATCGAGTCTAAGGCTGCAAGCTGGTATTTGGCCGAGCCATCCCAAACATGGCAGCAATACTCCAAACCAGACCGGACCTGTGCTTTATAAAGGGATAGAAGCTGTCCCGGTGTGAAGTATCTTTAACCTTGTTAAGGATTCCTAGCTTCATGGCTGCTGTTTTAGCATTTGACTCGATGAAGGTTCCGAAGTTGAGAGTTGGTGTAAGAGTGACACCGAGGAGTTCCAGTTGATCCTTTATAGGTAGCGGTACATTCCGGAAAACGGGAACCTGGGTAAATGGACTCTTTTTTGCAGAGAAGAGGCAAGCTTGCATTTTAGAGGCATTGAAATTAACCCGATTGGCTTCGCCCCAATCAGAGACTGTCTTCAGGGTCAAGTTCAAGCGTTGCAGCATCCCTTCTCTTTGCGCCTGTATCCCATTTCGACTGGCCCTGGCGTCAGAAAGGTACCTATCCACCGCAGTACTGTCGTCTGCGTACCCAACAATAACGGGTACTAGCAGATCGTTGATGTGCAAGAACAACGTGGCAGAGAGTACTGACCCCTGAGGTAACCTGGCGTTGATCGCCAATTGATTAGACGCGCAGCCGTCAACGACTACCCGAAAAGATCTTTCCCGCAGAAAGTCACAAAGCCAGTTACAGAAGAGATCTGGAAGTCCGTATGCTGAAAGCTTGCCAATAAGGCTGTCGTGCCAGACCCTATCGAAGGCTTTCGAGACATCTAGTGAAACCGCTATGGCTTCACCATGCTTTTCGATAGCCTCGCTCCAAATGTGAGTAGCATACACAAGATCTCCTGTAGATCGTTTTCGGCGAAAGCCGTACTGACGGTCACTAAGGAGGTCATCAGGAATCAAAAACACTCGTGGTCAGAGAGTACGGCCTAGTATAAATATCGGTCGGCAGAAGGCTTTAGATTTTCAAAAACTGTCTCCGAAGGTATTTCTTCAGATTTAAAATTATAAATCTGAAGAAATACCTTCGGAGACAGGTCTTCCTGACTGGTGATCATTTTTAATATCATTTTAGCTCTATTGGAAGAGTTTCTGTAACAATAGAATTTATAGTTAAGGTTAAGTAGGTATGTAGAGGTACCTCATACTCGTTCGTAGTCCTTCAGTTTATTTATGCGCGAAGGTCAAGGTATTAGTGTTATTTATTTACTCACATTTTGATGTTTTGCACCGCACTGACACTCCACCGAATCAAATGCGAGTGCCGAATGCCGATAACCGCATTTTTGTGTAGTAATAACGGCATTATTGTCGTGACACTAAACGCAAATATTTTTTATTTTTTTTCAAAAATGCCTTTAAAGCGCTATGCATTATGTATACTCACAATAAAAATGTATCCAAATAGAATGACGTAATGTATCTTTTACCACATTTAAACATAGCATTTTAGTTAACGGCAGTGTAGCATTGAATAAGTATGCCTCATTTAAAAAAAATATTAAATAACAAAGCTCTTAACATTCTTTAACCGCATTATTGAGTTTGAGTTTTAGTTAACGACATCTTAGCCGCATTTAAGATAAGTATTGCTACATGACGGCATTTAAGGATTGTAAACATTCAAATAATCATAACAAACTTAACGGCATTTTGTTTTTTTATATCTTTATAACTAAAAGAGCTAGGAATATACTGATTAGACAGATCGATAGAGATTTATTTTCTGATTACGATGCCATCTTAAAGTAAAAATCGTCCAAATGTTAGATAACGGCATTATAGCTTAAGGACGGCAGAATAGATCAAAAATGACATTTAGGTGTAGAGAGTAGGTCGATTCTTACGATCCACGGGTCGAGTTGAGAGGGGTCGATTCTAACTACAGTTGAAGGGGTTGATTCTAACCACCACGGTGGTTAGAATCAACCCCTGCCGATCTAGAACTAGAAAAACAAAGTATTCTTTCGGAGTGTTTTATTATCCAAACCCATATATTATGTAGCTATTACATTTTTCATATATTAAAACAGCTATGATGGGTACGTACTGAAATATATACATATTTACAAAAAATATATAAATTAACCAAAAATAATTTACTCTGTAACCAAGTAGGTATATAATAATAATTTATATAACTTCAATAACTATGAATAAAAACAAAAATGCATGTATTTTACAAATTATGTACATTACTAATATTAAAAACCCGAAAGTTTGAGAAATGTTTTTTTTTTACCTAAGATCTCCAAAAGTACTGAACAGATCAAGATGAAATTTAGCGTACATTTAGAACATAGCATAACTTAGATAAAGGCTACTTACAATACCGAAAATACGCGGGCGAAGCCACGGGCGGAATCTAGTGTGAAATAGTTTTTTTTTTTCAAACCTAAAATGAACATGGAATACTACAATTTAAACTTAAAAAATATCGGCTTTTATCTTAACCATGGTTTATGAAAACAGGTATGCTCTTCCGAGAGTGACACAACGTGACGTCACTATCCAGTTGCCACTTTATTTCAACAAAATGTAGAAATTGAGAAACAAATGTGAAAAGGGTCAATTGAAAAATCAATAAAAAAATACAATCGTAATTATGTTTGTTAGATCAGGCAAAATAGCGTTAGTTTAAAATAAGCCAATGTGATAAACTATTGGTAAATACGAAAAACCACATAGTTTTTTTATCAGATTTTTACAGGTAATACAAGGAGTTCGGGGGTTATAATTTTACGCTACTGGTAACACCAGAAAACCAGATTCGTCTTCTCATTCGCCGATGGCGTAGCCTTGTGACACCCACGTGACCATCGTGTCTCGGAAGAGCATACCTTGTTTTCTTATACCATGATCTAAACCAGTGCGAATTTTACATAATGATGTGATGCAGATAAATTTAATACCGGGTAAATCGGGGCGAATAGACTCCAGGGTGAATAGAAATGGACGAAATACTGGAGCAAGACATTACCTGACTGGTAGCAGTGGAAGTATCCTTAGTCCGTGAGTGTTCACCTCCTGTGTCAGTGGAGCTGACCTCTGCAAAAGGATGTTTTTCTTCCAGTATTTCGTCCATTTCTATTCACCCTGGAGTCTCTATTCACCCCGTTTTACGATATTTAAAAACTAAGTAGTAACTAATGTGCGCGACTATAATATAACGCGTTATGATGATACAAATGAGCATTGAATTATAAACCATAAACAAAGGCACTTGGACTTTATCTTTCCCCGATCAATCAAATCAAAGATGGCGTATAAAAAAGAAGATGGCGCTCGCATCATTGAGCATTTCAAGGTATAAATAGACTGAGCCCATGCCACGCACAAAATTCAAGTGTTCAGTAGCGTGAGTCTGGCCGGAATTTGGTAACGAGAAGTGATCTAGACGTCTCCTTTTTCCATACAATTTGGTACAGCGCCTCTATCGTGCGTACGTGGAACTACGCTTTCGATCGCTTCACGTTACTAACGTGAGGAGACGTCCTAATCTCTAGGAAAATTACAGAATTGCGAGTCAGATCTCATTATGCGTCGGGTAGGTTGCGAGGCGTGCTCTAGTCTGTTTCTACCTTTATTCTACAGTTACAAGTTAGCCCCCGAACAAAAGAGAGACCAACCAATGTGCTTAGTTTTTTACTTATCACAATGTCAATATTATAAACAATGTTTTGCGACATCGCCAGCCGCAACGCACGCTCATATTATTGCCATTTGTTTGAACCTGAAAGTAAATTAAGAGCTCTTACCTATTTATTAACCGACTTCGAAAAAAGGAAGAGAGTGTTACGCTGTGTTTTTTTTTGTCAGTCCATCGATTTCTCCGATATTCTATGAACCGATTTGGATGATTCTTTTGCAGTTATTTAAAGGATAATTCCGTGTTGGGCAACAAATTTTTATACATATATACAGAAAAACTGTAATAAAAGCAGTTTAAACCTAATGTATTCGAAGTCGGTTGTAAGATTTTTCTAAATATCAAATCATAACTATTGAGTAAGATAAAGTTATATTTAAAATTACCAATATACTGTAACTTAAGGTAAAATAGATGGTGTCTGGAAGATTGAATATTGAGAAGTTTTAATGAGGCAAGACAATTTTTTTGTTACCGTAATACGGGGTGAATAGAGACTCCAGGGTGAATAGAAACGAACGAAATACTGAACGAAAAACATCCTTTTGCAGAGGTGAGATCCACTGACACAGGAGGTGAACACTCACGGACTAAGGATACTTCCACTGCTACCAGCCAGGTAATGTCTTGCTCCAGTATTTCGTCCATTTCTATTCACCCTGGAGTCTCTATTCACCCCGTTTTATCCGGTATTGTACTGCATGAAAAGAAATTAATCTTGCATGTAAATCCCCTGACACACCGGGGATTTTAACAACAGAAAGCTTTCAAAATTTATGCATAAAATTTTAAGTTATTTCTCCTTTTGTTTTAATTACTTAGTCGACTTAAAAAAATCAATTCTTCCGTCTTGGACTTTATGATAAAATTTTGACGTTTTTTGTTCGCAAAAAACTATAAATTTTAACCGAATTATATACTGATCCCGATGGACCGACGACATCGTAGCGGTCGCAGGGAGTCGATGGATGGAGGCGGCTCAGGACAGCTATTTGGCGTCGTACGGGGGAGGCCTATGTCCAGCAGTGGACGTGTATGGGCTGATGATGATGATGATGATATACTGATCATCATAATATTCAAGATAACAAAAGAAATATGCAACAAAGCAAAAGCTTAGATATTAGCCGTCTGATGTTTTCAAAATAACCCAATACATATATTTAATTACCTATATTTAATAAACATATTTTTAATATTTACCTGTTTTCTAACTGTAATATTTTATTAGCTACATCTTGCCGTCTACCTAATTTAATGTTTTTAATTTTATCTGACGCCATTTTGTCAAGCTTGTTATTTTTTGTATTCTTTACTTCATTGACCTCACTTCTATTTACAATATGCGTTTTTGTAATAACGGCTTTCGGAATATTTATCACATTAAATTTTTTTGACAATTTCTTTGCTAGAACATCCTCTTGTATGCCATTTAATTTTTCTTCTTCAATCCTCTTCTTTTCTTCCTCAATTCTCTTTTCTTCCGCAATTCTCTCATCCTCAATCCTCTTTTCCTCAGCAATTCTCTCATCCTCGATCCTCTTTTCCTCCGCGATTCTTTCATCTTCGATCCTCTTCTCCTCCGCAAGTTTTTCCTCCTCCTTCCGCCTGGCCTCTCTATCCCTCTTCTCAGTGAGTTCTCTCCTCCTCTCTCGATTCCACCAGGGCATGAAACGTTGGAACATGATCCTGGAGCGATGCTGGGGTTTCAGCACCCAGGATAAGGCCACGTCGGCGTCAGCAATGCTGGAATGATAAGAGCAGGTCATTCAGGTATTCAATCAAAGTATTCAGTCTACACAATTGTTCTATAAAATTACACTTATCTTTGGTTGGTCACAAATAATTTGGTTGTTTTGAAAAAAAAAACTAATAATTCGAATCCCTTTCTTTTAAGGCGCATAGTGATGCGACACTAGCGCCACTCTTTATTTATTCTTGTATTATCGTTATGGAAAAGAATTACCAAAAGTTCTCAACGCCAATTGATAACACCCATTATAAACTATTACAGAGGTAAGTATCAAAAAATAGTTTATACTGGGTATTATCAATTGGCGGCCTTAAACTATTTTTTTAAGTTGTGCGAGATAAATACTAAAACCTCTAGATTTTTTTTATGAGACCACCATTATTCTTTATGCAAAAGAATATTACAGATCTGTCCATAAATGACGGAGAAATCGACGAAAATAATGTACATTGAAACAAACATACAGAAATATCGAACATCCTCTTTTTTCGAAGTCGGTTAAAAAGAGATGTACGTAGCGGGTAGCCAAGATCCATACTAATATAAAAGCGAATGTAATAATCTGTCTGTCTTCTATACATCTTCATGTAATTTGGCAGGGAGGTAAACGGTGTACAGAGGACAGAACTCACCGTCGTCGTTTGGCTCGCGCCTGCCTCGTTGCGTAGGCCAACACTCGTGTCCTCTAAACCCTAGAACTCACCGCCGTTTGAACTTATCTCTATCCAGTGCATATCTCTCCCAGTGGTCCGCTCGCGCCTACCTGGCCGCGTAGGCCAATACTCGTGTCCTATAAACCTTAGCAATAGTCATCCAAACCCTAGAACTCACCGACGTCGTTCGAACCTATATCGGTCCAGTGCATATCTCTCCCAGTGACCAGCTTGCACCGGCCACGAGGCGTTGGATCATACTCGTGTCCTCTAAGCCCTAGAACTCATCGCCATCTAAACCCTAGAACTCACCGTGGTCGTTTGAACCTAAACCGGTCCAGTGCATATCTCTCCCAGTGACCCACTTGCACCGGCCACGCCTAGTAGGCCCACACACGTGGCCTCTAAGCCCTAGAAACCATCGTCATAAAAACCCTAGAACTCACCGACGACGTTTGAACCTATATCGGTCGAGGGCATGTCTCTCCCAGTGACCCGCTTGCCACGCCGCGTAGGCCTCTAAACCCTAGAACCGATCGTCATACAAACCCTAGAACTCACCGTCGTTTGAACCTATACCGGTCCAGTGCATATCTCTCCCAGTGGTCTACTCGCGCCTACCTCGCTGCATAGGCCCACACTCGTGGCCTCTAAGCCCTAGAACCCATCGTCATCTAAAACCTAGAACTCACCGTCGTTTGAACCGGTCCCGGTCCAGTGCGTATCTCTCCCAGTGACCCGCTCGCGCCTGCCTCGCCGCGTAGGCCCACACTCGCAACACTTTCACTTGAGGTGGTTCGGTCGAGAAGCGAACCTGGAAAAAACAGAAATAATAAGATTTTTTTAAAAACCACACGAGAAGTGGCTGATCAAAGTGAAAACACGCCTATTTTCAGCGGGGCGTGATCCAGGCTGATATGTTTCGTGATTCAGGCTGATTTGTTTAAAATAAATCTTTTAAAACTGTCATGGTTATTAAAAATAAACTAGTAATAAATAAATAATGCTGGACAATCCAAACAGGAATATTTAGCCCCAAGCTAAGCAGAGCTTGTGTTATGGGTAACTGATATTTTAATTATATGTACATACATATTAGGTATATAGAAAATAAGCAGAACAAAAAAATTCAAAGCATTTATGAGATACTAGTTGCCCTCGGCTTCGCACGCGGTTTTCATGTACCCTATGTCCGTCCCCGGGATACCATCTACCTCGCTGGCAAATTTCATTAAGATCCGTTCAGCCGTTTAGGCGTGAGAAGGTAACAGACAGACAGAGTTACTTTCAAATTTATAATTACAATTACTTATAAATTTGAAAATAACTCTGTCTGTTACCAATTGCCCTAAATGACTGTAAATAGGGCATTCTGGTGAATTAAGTTGGTTTTTAAAAGGATATGGTTAATTATTTGAAATCTTACGATTATGATATGACCTTGTTTTTATCCTGCGAATTATAATGAGTGACACCGCCAAGTGCGTTTCGGACGCACGTTAGAGGCTTCCGTTACATTTAGATTTGTACAGAATTACAGATATATAAAATGAAATCGAATCAAAGTTTTTTTTCAATTATCACGTAGTCGAAGGATTATCGTGGTTTTCAGTATTTTTAGTTATCCTTTGTGCACAATTGCATGCGGCTTGATCACGCATCTGATTACGGAATAAACTTAAAAAATACATACCTACTCTATTTTGTGACATGAAGTAATTTTATTTTATTATAACTTTAAATTTAAAAAAAAATGTATTCAGTCGTTGCTTTGCGGAAATCCATTGCACAATATTAGAATGAAAAAATATTTAGTAACAATTCCGCGTATAACCTACTCTGATAGTATTCAAAGTTGTCTACTAGTTTCGTCTCTCCACGAGACATCTTCATCATCAGCCCATACACGTCCACTGCTGGACATAGGCCTCCCCCGTAGAAGGAGGCTGCTGCCCTTCCTCTGGTAGGTTCCCTTAGTCTGCTCTTACGACATCCACGGGTTGAGTTGGAGGGGTCGATATTCGTACGCCGCGGCCCCACGGCCCCGAGACATCTTCAGGACACCACAATACTCGACCTAGAGATTGAGATTGCTCAGCACAGCAACACCGACAGAGTGATGTTGCCTCCGAGCTCGTGCGCTAATTTTAAATTTTGATTTTAATTCCAATTCTGATTTTAATTATATTTTATTGTAGTGTTTGGTGTATGTACTTGCTCATGGACAATGTCTGAATAAAAAAACTTTTAATTTTTTTATTTATAAACTTAAGACATTTAAATATTCAGTAGTAAACCACAGTAGTAAGTAACTTTGATGTGATCTACCTCCCTGGCAAATTTCATTAAGATCCGTTCAGCCGTTTAGGCGTGAAAAGGTAACAGACAGACAGAGTTACTTTCAAATTTTAATTATAAATTTTAAATTAACTCTGTCTGTCTGTTACCTTTTCACGCCTAAACGGCTGAACAAACGCCGACAATTGACGCTAGCCGTCGACTGTCTATGGCTGCCGTCCACGCATCGACGGCTTCAATTACCTCTGCCGTTGGCACTTTGCCGCTCGTGTATATGAGCTCTTAGTGACATATAAACTTCTTCTTAAGTAAGTTAAGTTAAAGTAAGGTAAGATTAGTTTAAAGTTTTTTTTTTTTAAACTTCACTTTCTTTACTCTGTCTGGATAGGTGCTTAGCAAGCGCCAGCAACATCCCGCCTACGAAATGACGTCACTCTGATTCGATCGCTCCAGTCGCTACGTCATTAAATACGCACCGAGCGAGTCAACAAGCGTGAGTCATGGCTATGACGACATGTTATCTGATCGCAAGATATAATTGGCAGCTGGAGTCATCTTTATTTGTTTATTCGTTTCTGAGAGTTTGTCAAGGCGAACTTCGAGGTCGGTGGCCATATTTGTCTCGCGATCTCGAACACTTCTTTAAGAATAATGATACTGGTATCCCAAGAGAACCAGATCCCCACTCTTGCTTGCCTTCATTGGCCGGCCTGAGATGAGTCGCGAGAGATGCATCTTAGGATGTAGACTCGGGGGTGGAAGTGTCTAATGGCGTAATAACGAGGAAACCCGCTCACGTGTCTTCGTGATGGTGAAATCGGGGCCGCACCTCTCGACACCCCTTAGTCGTTTGCACCGATGTTGTTCCTTTACCGGCACTTATGCCAACATTTTGAGGAACCCATCCAGCATTCGCAAGTCACCGTCTGCCGCTTGTAACAGTATTGAGAGTATGTTTATGGCAGGCGTCCATAGTTTCCCCCATAGCCCAATTACTCAGTCCATCCATTCACCACAATAACATGGCTTTTTTGTTATTTTCATTTTTCTTTGCAATAGTCTCTACACCTGGCGGATATCATCTTCGGGTGTATCATATTGTGCAACCAAGGATGATACCCGCTATGTGTAGCTCTCGCCTTTACATTAATTCTCATAAAGGGCCTCTGTGCTGTTGGCTTCGGCTCCACGCATGCCTCCCAAAGGACCGGGTCACTATTATGGCCCGTGATCATGGAAATGATATTGGATACTACACACAGCAGCCAGCCCGAAAGTAAGCAGAGCTTGTGTTGTGGGTAGCAAGACACTGTAAGGCATGTAACACGTACATAAGATAGTATATCAATCATCTTGAACCCATAACACAAGCTCTGCTTATTTATGGGCTAGCTAGATGATGTTGCTTGCGCAAACTGTGTTTGTGCATGCATATTTGCACAAATGTCTGAGCGTGTAGCTGGGCATGCACAAACACAGTGCGCAAGCAAGATGGAGCGTGTGGCCAGCTGAAATTACTGGACTGCCCGAAAATTTAGCGATCTTAAGAAATATCACGCAATTTAAATCGATGTATCATGAGAAATTGTAGCAAATAGCAGCTAAGCCATAAATCAAGAAGATGGAGCAAGCAATATCACTATGCCAACAACAACACGACGCGTCTGAAAGAATTTAATCTATTCTCTGACGTTCTTAGCATCCCAACCGCTTATCTTTTGAACAGCGGGTGATGGTAAGAAGCCGCATAGTCTGGTAATTAAAAACTATAACCAGGCCAAGCTAGTTAAAACTCCGTTATTTTTTCCGAAATAATTTGATTGTTTTGAAAAAACTAAAACTGACTTCAAATTCCTTAGTATTTACACTATTTTTAAGTTTTGCGGGAGTAGTTTTCAAGAGTATTTTTCATCTAGGAAAGAAAATTGTATGACTCGTTGGATTTTTTTTCTCCCTTTGAGTTACAGGTTGCAATGTTTTTTTATAAAAAAGACTCCAAAAATTAAATATGGGGAAAGAAACCCTTGGAACCTTCAGATTAGAAAGCCGCTAATCTAACACAGTTCACACACTGTCCCTGTCTTGGAAACGCATGCGGAGCATTGAAATAGTTGGCAACGTCTACTTCATTCTTTGATTATGAGAGGACTACACATAACAACACGCGAAGCTAGCGTGGTAAATGGTAATGTATAGGTCATCAACCATTGAGAAATATTGTGTTTGATCAACATTTTGTTCCTGACTTTCGTCAAAACATTTGTTGTCGAGTCGTGTGGCTTCTTATGAATGTAATGTAGGGTAAGATCTATGGAGCTTTGCATAGCAAAATAAGATACTGAACATGAAACTTAAGAGAGAGCTTTACATGGCGACATGGCGTGTACCACTCATACATAGAATTATATGGAATAAAAGACCTGAATATTTATTTGAAAAACTGATCTGGATTAAAGACATACGAACTGCTAACACGCGATCCAAAGCTCTCAATAAGCTTGCTATTTGTAAGCACAAAACATCGGGATTTAAAGGAAGCTTCAAATATAATGCATCAAAAATTTGGAACAATTTACCGCCGCCCCTTAGGCAAAAAATGTGTACAGCAACATTTAAAATAAAGTACAAGAAATTGCTACTTGAAACACGACTTCATACATTTGAAACTACCTTTAAAATTCAAAGAATTAAAACTCAATTAAAAAAAAAAAAATTCATAATAGAGTTAGACAGTAAAAATAAAATGAAAGCTTAATTATATGAGTAATGTATTCATACTTAAATAATAATAATATTTATACACATATTAACCTTGCCCATGCATCCGCCCGCCCAAAGAAACATGTCGTTATCTTGTTGCCCAAACTCTCATGAGATTGGTGCCTCAGGAGACACACATACACACACAATTTCACACGCACACAATCACACACCACATCACACGCACATTATCACACACACACACACACTGGGTAAAATATAAAACATAAAAGTAGAGCAAGAAATAAAAAGCCCGCCAAAAAAAAAAAATACTATCTATAAAAGCCGACGATCACCTGTCGCGTAGGGGTAAGCTGAAAAACAGCGCTGAACATGCTATTTATGCTTGTCGGCATTATGCTGAGCTAACTTAAATTGCCTGAGAATGTACTTAGTTATGTATTAATTTATATTTATAGTTCTTAATAAGTTTGTACTCATTCATTTTGTAAGTTTCTTTATAGATATAAGTTATGGTTGGATATGTTATGTTACTTACAGTTATAAGTTCAGGCAATAAATAATTATTCTATTCTATTCATAGTTCGGTTGGGCCGTGGGGCCGCGGCGTACGACTATCGACCCCTCCAACTCAACCCGTGGATGTCGTAAGAGCCGACTAAGGGAACCTACCAGAGGAAGGGCACCAGCTTCCTTCTGAGTATTTTTCAACACCAACACTGCGATCACCAATCCGCCTGCCAAGCGTGGTGATTATTGCAAATCCCGCCATACATGGGAGACCATCCACTCGATGGACCGACGACATCGTAGCGGTCGCAGGGAGTCGATGGATAGAGGCGGCTCAGGACCGCAGTGGACGTGTATGGGCTGATGATGATAAGTACCTAATCGATTCAAGAACCTGGATATTTTTTGGTACTTATACAAAGGGGTTACAAAACCCAAGGAATATTGGTGGAAAATATTTAACGATCGGTATCATCGAAGCAAAGCACAGAAGCTCGATACAATTTTTGGTTTTGAAAGCTTTCATTCATATGGTTTTTGTTATTATAGTGCTTATGCCCGCACTTGGGCGCTATAGTCCGTAAGTCCCAAAAATTTTCGACGGGTCAGGTACTTGCCTCCGTGGCGCAGTTGGATAGCGCAGCCCCGTATTCAGGGGAAGGTCGCGGGTTCAAGTCTCGCCGGAGTCGTAAATTTTTGGGATATTATTAAATGCTTTCATTCATGTTCGTTTTCGAATTCAAAAAACATTTTGCTACACATGTGACATTATGCGTTGTTGAAGTTTGTGTTTTAGTTTTTAGTGATAACTTTGCGACCTTGTTTTTCTGTTCTTATTATCAGTTTTTGTTAAGTTTTCATTCATAAATGTCTATGTTGACATAAAACATAGTGACAGAGAATTACTTTAGAATTTTAACGGAATTCGGATTTGGTTAGACGGTATCCGGGAAGGATATAGAATCAAAAGTTGAATTAGTAATGAACATTGGGTACTTCCCCTATACAAGACTATTACCCCACAGGCCTTGTTATTTCTGTTCTTTCGTTCATTCAAAATTAATAGGAAAGTACGAAAAAATATAAAAAATGGTGCAAAAACCAGCACACAGCCACATGACAGCTTCGTATTAGATGGTTAGAAACGCTTTCTCACTAATAGCGAGCCCCATTTCATTCGACGTGAAACAACAACAAATCCGCATGGGCCGATCCGTTTCCGTTTGGGAGAGGTTCGTAGCCTTCTTAAGAGCGGACCATTGGTGTGGGTACTTCCCCTGTCCATGAGCTATCTCACACAGCTGTACCTACCTATTTCTTGCGTTTCAAAATACTCAATGCTGATAATAAAATATTACAAACGATCGTTGGAATTAGTACACAATTACACGGCGCTTGACCATGACGAAACATTAAGAAATATTGATAAGACCGGTAAACAAAACTGGAATGCGGTGTGGTAAATATTCAACAGTTTTGAAAGTAGTAAACAAATAACAAAATCGGCATTGTGGAGAACCTTAGGGGAGGTCTATGTTCAGTTTATCATCCTATCAGGCCATACACGTCCACAGCTGGACATAGGCCTACCCCATACGACGCCAGAAATAGCGGTCCTGAGCCGCCTCCATCCATCGACGCCCTGCGACAGCCGTGTCGTCGGTCCATCGAGTGGATGTTCTCCCATGTAGGGGGGGATTTGCCATAATTACCACGCTTGGCAGACGTTCAGTTTATACGGAATTTAAATTACTTGTCTGTTTGAGATCCTTCCTTCAATAAATATTGCTACAAATAAATCTTAAACTCGACGCCAAGCAAGTTTAGTTTCTTGTGTCGTGGTTTGTTTACTAACTTTTTACATGGAGTTTGGGTAGTGTACAGAATCCAAGATATATTATGTCAACAAAGGCATTATATTAATACAAATATAGCACAAACATTAGGTAACACCAAGTTCATCTCTAAAAACAAAAACAGTTCTAATTCGAGTTCGAAAACAGACGAGAGACAAATTAAATCTATACTAATATTACAAAGAGGAAAGATTTGTTTGCAAGTATGTTCTGATTAATATAGGCTATGTCCTGCATTAACTGTACGTTTATGCCTAAATGTTTAAAAAATAAATATCCACCCGTGCGAAGCCGGGACGAGCCGCTAGTCATGAATGGGCTTTCAACCCCTTCTTTCGTAGTAGGTTAAATATGAAACGTCTAGCATCGATATCTATTGTGTAAAGCATATTAACAGTTCACTGCCTCAGACATGTTAAGCCCGAATACTCAAACTCATCTCAGATTTAAGTGAAGAATTTTTGACACATTTTCATTGAAAACTGTCAAAAAAATACACGACTTGAGACGAGCATAAATCTGAGTTGCATTAGAGTATTCGGGCGTTAGACAAACTGATAAGCAAAGTACATACGATGACCACATCAAGACCTTGGAAAACCTCAAATGTTACATAGAAATTTTCCAATTGTTTTGTCACGCCTGTTTCAATAATAGATTGATCACGCTCAGGGATTTTGACTCGCTGTGCCCCCAACTAGGCTACACAAGATTAATGTATCTTTGAAAGGGAAATGTATACACTTCTACAAAAATACTCAGAGTGAGTTGCAAAAATTATCAATAAATAAATTAAACCAAATTGTCAAACATATCCTTTGTAAAAAGGCTTACTACACTATTGCCATACAGCGAGGCAATGCAGCCAGCGTCTTGGAGACGCTTCCGACTGGTATTAATATGGACCAGTTGAGCTATCTGTAGATTGTTTGCGACAGTCTGCAGTTAGCTCCATTGTTTCAATTGTAAATACTAGTTTAATTTATTTATATTATTTGATTGTTATTTTCTTTGTCAATTAAGATTTTCTAGGGGTAAAAAAACACAATATCAGATTATCTAGCTAGATAGAGGATAAAAAAGCTTGGGACAACTTTTGCTCCAACTAGAAAATTAACAACAAAGTAAAGGCAATGAGCAGACAAGACAGTCTATCTCAGTTGGGCTGTCGGCGACGCCCGCGAGCCCGACTGAGATAGACTGAATATTCTGTTTAACGTGCAGGCTAATATCGTGACCTTGAGCCGGTCCGGGGCGGAAGTTTCCGCTCTACTATGTTCTTGTCCACTCATATTATGGTAAAGGTTTCTTGTTCGCTTCTTTACTTTACCTTAAAGAGATTGAAGTGAACAAAGAATCAAAGTGATCACTTTATTTCCTAGTTTTACTTATGTATGTAATTTGACGTGTCCATGAGTCCTGTAGGGTCTGTAGGACATAAAGAACTTTGTTATTTGATATTTACTCCTCTATGTAAGTCAATAAAAATTTGATTGTTTTGAAAAAAAGTTCAAATCCCTTAATTTTACACTGATTTAAATATTTGCGAGATAAATAATAATCCCCGGAAATATTTTCTTTAGGACAATCTCGGGATCATTATCTAAACAAAAGCGAAAGAAGTTTCGAAATCGGTCCATAATTGACGGAGAAAATTGACGAACATACATACATAAAAAATATAGCCGAACATATGAATAATATATTTTCTACTCTATGTATATTATTGTTTAATCTTATTTTATGTATTAATGTTGTATACACCCTTGCGTCTCTTAAATTGAGAATTTTCGATCCATCCAAAGGTTGTCTGGAAGAAATCGCTTCTAAGCGATAAGGCCGCCCATTGTACTTGTTTATGTTAATGTCTATGTGTTTTATTTGTCTTTGTGGTGTACAATAAAGAGTTTTGTATTGTATTGTAACATAGACCTTCTTTTTTCGAAGTCGGTAAAAAAGGTGATGGAACTGATTGGGGCGCGAAATTGGAGATAGACGAGGCATATTGCTACAATGGATAGGGAGTGATGGGGGCAAAGCTGACGTCCTTTTTGGCAATTTCCTTTATCTCAATGATATGTTATCGGATTTTTATCAGAAAGTTGTTGCTATCTTTACAATGAGTTGCTATCTTTACAGTGAGTTGCTATTTTACTGGTGGGGTCAAATATTTTGTTAATTTTCTTAAATGTAAATTCTTTGGAAGCATACAGGTAAATCAAACTCAACAAGACAAAGGCATTAAATGGAATGGATGGCCTTCCTTCACTGCGATGAATAGAGTTACGACCGGAAGCAGGGCAGAAAAAAATCTGCGAAACGACCTTTGTGAACCTGTTTGCGATGCTTATTTTTACAGGGAAGCAAGCACTAGCAGAAACCATAGGCATAATATTATTTGCTGGTTCGATTCCCTTCGAACCAGCAAATAATATTATGCCTATGGTTACAATGAGTTGCTATCTTTACAATGAGTTGCTATCTTTACAGTGAGTTGCTATTTTACTGGTGGGGTCAAATATTTTGTTAATTTTCTTAAATGTAAATTCTTTGGAAGCATACAGGTAAATCAAACTCAACAAGACAAAGGCATTAAATGGAATGGATGGCCTTCCTTCACTGCGATGAATAGAGTTACGACCGGAAGCAGGGCAGAAAAAAATCTGCGAAACGACCTTTGTGAACCTGTTTGCGATGCTTATTTTTACAGGGAAGCAAGCACTAGCAGAAACCATAGGCATAATATTATTTGCTGGTTCGATTCCCTTCGAACCAGCAAATAATTCCGGTCGTAACTCTATTCATCGCAGTGAAGGAAGGCCATCCATTCCATTTAATGCCTTTGTCTTGTTGAGTTTGATTTACCTGTATGCTTCCAAAGAATTTACATTTAAGAAAATTAACAAAATATTTGACCCCACCAGTAAAATAGCAACTCACTGTAAAGATAGCAACTCATTGTAAAGATAGCAACAACTTTCTGATAAAAATCCGATAACATATCATTGAGATAAAGGAAATTGCCAAAAAGGACGTCAGCTTTGCCCCCATCACTCCCTATCCATTGTAGCAATATGCCTCGTCTATCTCCAATTTCGCGCCCCAATCAGTTCCATCACCTTTTTTACCGACTTCGAAAAAAGAAGGTCTATGTTACAATACAATACAAAACTCTTTATTGTACACCACAAAGACAAATAAAACACATAGACATTAACATAAACAAGTACAATGGGCGGCCTTATCGCTTAGAAGCGATTTCTTCCAGACAACCTTTGGATGGATCGAAAATTCTCAATTTAAGAGACGCAAGGGTGTATACAACATTAATACATAAAATAAGATTAAACAATAATATACATAGAGTAGAAAATATATTATTCATATGTTCGGCTATATTTTTTATGAAGCAAGCACTAGCAGAAACCATAGGCATAATATTATTTGCTGGTTCGAAGGGAATCGAACCAGCAAATAATATTATGCCTAAGCATCGTGATTTTTTCTGACCTGCTTCCGGTCATAACTCTACTCATCGCAGTGTCAAACATTTTAAGTTCTGCAGATATTGGGTAGAGGTGTTTTATGTACATTTATATACTAAAAAAATTTTCTTGCTTAACTTGGGGCTAGAAGATGCTATGTGAATCTATTTAGTTATATATTGTCACTACATAGTATAAAACAAAGTCGCTTCCCACTGTCTGTATGCTTAGATCTTTAAATCTACGCAACGGATTTCAATGCGGTTTTTTTATAGATATAGTGATTCAAGACATAGAGTAAAACTCACTGCTATCTAACCACCAGATCTGTACCAGATCTGTGGAAAATTGAGGAAGTAGTGCTAATTTTAAAGAACACATGAACCAAGTGTCTTCCCCTTAAGTAGAGACGATAAGAAAAGTGCCGATGGACACGTTCTTAGTGATATACGTTTATGAAATTAAGTTAAATCAAAATTACCCATTAGCCAAATCTATGGCTAGATTGTAATGTAATTCTAGTGTGTATAAATATGTATGCTAGAAAATAATAAAAAAAAACTAATTCTATGATTCTAGAGATACTTATGTAGGTTAATATGTATAATTTAGTATCAGCATTTCACCTGTACGAAGCCGGGGCGGGTCACTAGTTTATTATTATAGGTAAAAATCTGTAGCGCGGGATTTTTGAAGTCTCAAGTGCAAATCTCGAGCGTTTCGCAGGAATTTTCTATTGATAATTTGATATTTCTACAAAAAACTAAGTCAAATTTCTCCGTTTGGTTTATAATGTAATGCTTTATTCAGAAAAACTTAAAACTAAGCAGTTTGGTAAAAAGGTAAAAGAATAGGCGGCTTTATCGCTTACAGCGAATTGTTCCAGGCAACCAAAGCTTAAACGAAAAGATCAAAGGAAGGCGGTGCAGGTGTTAAATACGAAAATGATTACAAAAATGTATTTAAGCACTCATTTTTGACCCTAAAGAAATAAAGCTATTTATGCTTTTTCTTGATATTGATACTTTTTTATTTTACTGGACTAATTAGAATAAATAATGAGCGGTTTTCAATTTGAATTTTTATAAAGAAAAAAAATAGTTTCCAATATCTCAATAGGTGGCAGGGGGCGTCAACTGGAAATTAGGTTATGTCAATGTCAAATAAAAACTTGAAAAAGTTTTGTTTTCCTTTCACTTGGCATTGGTATTACCCTAATTTCCAGTTGACGCCCTGCCATCTATCGAGATATTTAGAACTAATTTTTATTTTTTTATTGTAAATCGCAAACCCCTCATTAAGAAATAGTAATGCCCTCATAAATAAAACTTGACTTTTTGCCCACCAACAATACTCTTTTCGACTCTGCTAAGGTAAAATGACTCAAAAAGGTTCAAAAATGCATTAGACCACAGACGACCCCCTTGGGGGCAAGAGACTCGGTAAACAAAATGTGGAAATATAATGATTATATTTTATTGTGAAAGCTTTCAAAATGATTGAGTAATGTAATTTCTATAGAATGTCTGGGAAAAGTTGCGTTAGTGTTGCCAGTATGTGATTCACGTGTGAACTTAGAACTGTTGCATCGGTTTACGTGTATCATGACATGAGTGAGGCATCATTATCTTTTCTGTCTGAGTCAAGTGACCCATTGTTAGGTACTTAAACCGTAGATAGAGTTTCTATATACGTATCTTTATGTACTTATATTATACAGTGGTAAATAACACTAACTAGGTCATAGGAACTACTGGCCCAAACTAGATAAGTAATTAATTAAATTGAAGTGTTTATTTGTAATGTAAAAAAAACAGCTTTTAACTAAAAATCGGTGCGGCGGCGGCCAGTTCAAATCTTATAAAATTATGATAGTGGGTATAGTTTGGGACCTGGAATAACATAAGTATAGGCTATTTTTTATCTCGATAAAACGCGGGCGAAGGCGCGGGCAGCAGCTAGTTAGTAAATATGTACATATAGGTACTGAATCAGCCGTTATTCAAAATGACCTACAAATAAATAAGATAAAAAATAAAAAGTTTGTTTATTTAGACGTTATTGTCCAAGGTACATACACCAAACATAACAATAAAACTAGGCTGCATAAGATTAGTGTATCTTTCAATATATACTTACGCTTCAACAACAAAACTCCGAGATTACAATATATCAGATTATCTAGAGGATAAAAAAGCATGGGATGACTTTTGCTCCAACTCGAAAACTAACAACCTAACAAGGTAAAGGTTTCTTGTTCGCTTCTTTACTTTACCTTAAAAAGATTGAAGTGAACAAAAAATCAAAGTGATTTTATTTCCCTGTTTTACTTACTTATGTAATTTTAATTTTGTGACGTGTCCAAGAGTCCTGTGAGGTCTAAAGGAAGTAAAGCAAATTGATATTTGACATTTGAATAAACTAAGGGAACCTACCAGAGGAAGGGCAGCAGCTTCCTTCTGAGTATTTTTAAACACCAACACTGCGATCACCAATCCGCCTGCCAAGCGTGGTGATTATGGCAAAACCTCCCTTACATGGGAGACCATCCACTCGATGGACCGACGACATCGTAGCGGTCGCAGGGAGTCGATGGATGGAGGCGGCTCAGGACCGCTATTTGTGGCGTCGTACGGGGGAGGCCTATGTCCAGCAGTGGACGTGTATGGGCTGATGATGATGATGATGATGATGATGATTTGAATAAAATTAAAATTGGATTTAAAATTAAAATCAAAATTTATAATAAGAATAAAATTGAGTAAATTAAACCAATGTCACTATTTAGAGTTCTGCATATAGCCATCCAATTTTGGCTGGGACTATCTTCCACACGGCCAAAAGCGATCATTAAACCCAATGACCAATTAAATCCAAAATAGAATCCAATCCAATACGATGACTACAGCATTCCGTTCCTTATTTACACAACAATGAAATTAAATTTCAACTGCTGACGAATCGCCACAAATGACAGCATCATCATGACGATTACAGAAGCTCGGCGTGGATATTGGTCTAAGAAACTCATTTGCATTAGTTGATTTGAGCCTTTTGTCATACTCCGGCCAAATTCAAGAGACTAGTTTGTAAACATTCCCCCTCCATACTTAACCTAAAAAGCAGCTTCCTTGTTGTTGTTTTTATGACAAAATTTCAAATGTCGATTTCACAATGCATAATACTGGCTATTATTTTCCGAACATAACGCCAAAAGTAGTATTTTGAATTTTTGTGCTGCGAGTTGTTAACAAACATTGACTCTTGAGAATGGCTTGATTATAGACAAAGATCCGTGGCCTTTCTCCGAGCTGTGTAGTATGAATGAACGTCTACGACCAAAGTTCAATAAACCTCGGTGCAAAAACTGTACTAAGAGAAGTTACCTAAGAAGATATATCTATATCAGAAGTTATACCTCTTGATTCCTCTCATTCGAAGATAAATAAGCGCGATATACTAAGTACATTATTTTGATTGCCTCCAAAAATAGTAACAAAAACAAAGTCGCTGCCCGCTGTCTGTCTGTCCCTATGTATGCTTAGGTCTTTAAAACTACGCAACGGATTTTGATGCGATTTTTAGTGATTCAAGAGGAATGTTTATATGTATGTATAATTTAGTATCAGCGTTGCACCCGTGCGAAGCCGGGGCCACTAGTATACTATATGCTTAATTTTGCAAAGCTACGCAACTGATTTTGATGCAGTTTGGAGGATGTGTAGTATATAAATATCTGGCAGGTTATTATTAAGGTAGTTAGTTATTAGTGAAAGTAGTTAATAAATAAAACTAGTTTATTTTGTAACATGTTCTATTTAATGCTGATCGTCGCCGGTCCCGCGGGAAAATCATATTTTCTGCTTTCTACAAATGTAGCAGGTTCCGAAAGTTGTTTTGCGACCATTGGCTTCTTATAGTAAACTAGCTGACCCGGCAAACGTTGTTTTGACTTCAACCCTTATCACTTAGGGGTATGGAAAATAGATAGTAGCCGATTCTCAGACCTACTGAATACGCATATAAAATTTGGTAAAAATCGGTAAAGCCGTTTCGGAGGAGTACGGTAACTAACATTGTGACATGGAAATTTTATATATAAGATTACAATTGTAGCAAAACTACTTACCATTTTACTATTTAATCACTGTTAGTTTTTAACTTCATTATTTTTAAATTCTTTATGTGTGTGTGTACAACACAAATAACATAATAAGTAGTTGTTATTTTTCTGTAATGTGTCTGTTTTTGTACATGTACAAAGGCGAGCTTAACTCCAAAAGAGTTTTCTTACAGCAAACCTACGGTTATAATGAGAATTGGTTTGAATGTGTGAATAGATAATTTGTACTACTACAAGACAGAGAAAAAAATCATTACGTTAGGTACCTTTTGTTAATTTTGGATTTATTTATGTACTACCAATGTACTTGCAATTTTTTGTTTACTTTTTTATTAATATTGTGTTTTTGGGTAAAATAAACAATTTATCTTTACTAGTTAGCGTAATAAATCTTTATTGACAAAGAAAATAACAATCAAATAATATAAACAAATTAAACTAGTATTTACAATTGAAACAATTGAGCTAATTGCAGACTGTTACAAACAATCTACAGATAGCTCAACTGGTCCATATCAATACCAGTCGGAAGCGTCCCCAAGACGCTGGCTGCATTGCCTCGCTGTATGGCAATGATAATGCGCTGCGCCAGATACTCACCAGCTCTCGGGTCACGCGTCGCTTCGACCAGGCGCTCAGATAGTTTTTTGAAAACCCGGAGAGCCTCGGTACCCCACGGACCTAGGGTCTCGACTCCAAGGGGAGCAAATGCGTAGGCTCTGTCGAGACCTGCATATTTGCGCCTCTTGAGATCCTCGGCCAAATCTGCCGCCGAACCAGCCCTCACGGATGTCCTTGAAAGATGGGAAGGCGCAAGTGTGTCGACACATGTAGCGTCCCACACAATAGGCCTCCCCAGCTCCCAAGAGACTAAAGTCATGCCTTCGGGCCTATTACCATCGTCACGCAACAGACCATTCGGTTCGAGAATAACTAGTTAGCTATTTATTTGTTAAACGTAATAAAAAATATTCTAGGAACAAGAATATTTTAAAATGTAATGCATTTGGATCATAATTGAATATAGATTTTCTCTAGAATCTGGAGAAATTAACGCTACTTTTAAATGAACTGGTTGCTAAGCCAGGTAGGTTTCTTTCTATGCCAACGAATATTAAATTTGGTAGTTATCCTAGCTAATATTATAAATGCGAAAGTATATTTGTCAGTTTGACCTTCCTTCACAGGGTGTGACGACACTAAAGAACTAATCCGCTTGATTTTTTGGCATAGAGTTAGTTGAAAGGATGGAGAGTAACATATGCTACTTTTTGTCCTGGTAAAACATCAAATTCCCATGGGAGATAGACGTATACGGCTTACGAATTTAGCGCGGGTGAAACCGCGGCGAACAGTTAGTTTAAAAGATAAGAGAAGTAAGGATGTATGGATGGATATTTGTTACTCTTTCACGCAAAAACTACTGAACCAATTAAACGCGAGAACCCTAGAAATGTGAAAATTTCATTTAACGCGGGTGAAACCGCGGGGGCCAGCCAGTACAGTATATAACGAGAACCTATCTATGACCTTTATATCAGAACCAGTTTAGAGTGTCAGGCACAAAAACAACTATATAGAGACTTTAATATACGAGAATGTAATTTTGCCGTACTCGGATAGTTATGTCGACGACCTATGTGGCGCGGCGGACGAAGGTCCACCTGCGACGCAGGAGGTTGCGGGTTCGATTTCCGCCTCGGGACTTATATATAAGATCTGATATGAACCAGACAATGTAATATTGTGGCGCGACGGGCTAAGGTCCACCTGCGACGTAGGAGGTTGCGAGTTCGATTTCCGCCTCGGGACTTATATTTATAAGATTTAATATGAATAAGAATGTCTTAAATATTTACCAAAAATAAAATAAAATTTGTGAAACCATAGAATGGCCCTCTCGGGGTACAGAATCACCGCTTTCAGCTTAGTTATTAATTATTACAAAAATTATCAATAAATAAATTCAAACAAACTATCAAACATATCCTTTGTAAAAAGGCTTATTACAAAATATCAGATTATCTAGAGGATAAAAAAGCATGGGATGACTTTTGCTCCAACTCGAAAACTAACAACCTAACAAGGTAAAGGTTTCTTGTTCGCTTCTTTACTTTACCTTAAAAAGATTGAAGTGAACAAAAAATCTAAGTGATCACTTTATTTCCCTGTTTTACTTATGTAATTTTAATTTTGTGACGTGTCCAAGAGTCCTGTGAGGTGTAAAGGAAATAAAGCAAATTGATATTTGATATTGACATACACATTATTTTACGTGGCCTATTACCATATTAGTTATCTAGTACCGTTAAGCATAAAACAAGGGGTATGATGTTTTCCAGCATTATTTATTTATTAGCTGTTCCCCGCGGTTTCACCCGCGTTAAATTCGAATTTCACATTTCTAAAGGCATAAAAAGTAATTTTTTCCCGTAAATCTCCCATGGGAATTTGATTACCAGGACAAAAAGTAGCCTATATTACTATCCATCCTATCAACTATCAAAAAATCAAATCGATTGGTTGCTTAGTTAGGGCGTGAAAGAAGGACAAACAAACAAACACACATTCGTATTTATAATATTAGTTAGGCAGGATTATCAACTTCTAAGCCCACTGAAGCACTACTTGTTAATGTTCTGTGTTATATTTTGAGTGACGTTACTATTGTGACTATATTTTACTAGCTGTACCCGCGACTTCGTCACGTTTCATACAAACTTTCATCCCCTATTCCCTTTGATAATTTACCCCTTGCGGGTAAAATTCGTAGAAATTTTAAATGACATTTTATTGATGTCTAATTAACAATCTAAAAAATAAATTCATAGCTTTTCGATTTAAAAATGACGATACTTCTATGCAACTTTTCAACCCCTCTTTCAACCCCTTACAACCTTTTTTTCGCATAAAAGTACCCCATGTCCTTTCTCAGGCTCTAAAGTATCTACGTGTTTACCAAATTTCATTTAAATCGGTTCAGTAGTTTTGGCTTGAAAACGTGACAGACAGACAGGCAGAGTTACTTTCGCATTTATAATATTAAGTAAGGATTGCGCTCCCATTTATTAATATTTACTCGGTTGCTAACCATATGGTCAGTTTTCCTTGACAGCACGAGCCACTGTCGAATTCTCGGCTTCATTGCACAATAAATAAGGCGCAGATTAACTTAGGATTGAACCTTGGCGCGGTGGGTACTTCTAGTACGTTATATTTATAAAAAAATATCATGTTACTAAATCCTCCAATACTCCACGGTTGTCTGGTAGAGATCGCTCGTGAGCGATAAGATCGCCAAATGTTAAATTTTTTTTTACCAATTGTTTGTATAGTTTGTGGACAGAGAAAATAACAATCAAATAATATAAACAAACTAGTTTTTTAGGAGTGCGCGAGCTGCAAGCAGCTCGCGGCGGTTGTGTAGACTGTTTGTTTTTTAATTAAGAGCCCCTTGTCGTAACCTACGTTAAAGATTTTGTTGAAATCGATATCCAAGAGTGAAAACTGCGATAAAAAAATGTCAGCCATCTTGGATTTAGAAATGGACATCTTTTTCGTAATCTACGAGATTGAGTTAGTCGAAAACGATACCCATATCAGATGTTTTGGTGGGAGAGGGGTTCAAGGGGACTGGGTGGAACTGGGGGGAAGGGTAGGTAATTTTTTTTTCCACATACAAGAATATACCCTCTATACGTTCCCGCAATCTAAACCCCCCTACGACGACGGCATCTTGGAGCAACCTAAAAAGGGGGGCTAGTTTGGGGGCAAGAGGGGCAAAATTTTTATTTCGTTGAAAATCACCTGACATCCTCTATACAGCCCTACAAAAAATGATACTAAATATGGCTTCGCTCGGGAGCCCCCCTAGAGGGGGGGAAGAAGGGGGGGTCGTGGGGGTCACAGCACGGCTCGCTTCAATCGCCGTGCTGTTTCCCGCCGTCGCATTGCGGCTCGCTTCGCTCGCCGCAATGCTCCACCCGAAAACAAAGTTTAAAATCAGCCCAAATTTCGGTTTTTTATTAAAAAGGGGGGTCTAGAGGGGGAGGAGGGCCAAATATTTTATGTTTTCAAAATTATTTTTTATCTTCTACATGACGCAAAAAAAAATTTTCTTTCAACTCTCCCCACTTGGGAGATACAAAAAGGGGGGGAGTTTTTTGGCGGGGAAAGGGGGGGTTGATTTTTTTTTTCCCCATTTGAGAAGAAACCCTCTATACGTTCCCGCAATTGAAACCCCCCTACGACGACGGCATCTGGGAGCAACCTAAAAAGGGGGGGCTATTTTGGGGGCAAGGGGGGCTAATTTTTTTTTGCATTCGAAACTATTTGACATTTTCTATACAGCCCTACAAAAAATTTGAATCAATATGGCTCCCCTTACGAGCCCCCCTAGAGGGGGGGAAGAAGGGGGGGTCAGGGGGTCACAGCACGGCTCGCTTCGCTCGCCGTGCTGTTTCCCGCCGTCGCAATGCGGCTCGCTTCGCTCGCCGCAATGCTCCACCCGAAAAAAAAGGTCAAAATTAGGCCAAATTTCGGTTTTTTATTAAAAAGGGGGGTCTAGAGGGGGAGGGGGGCTAAATTTTTTTATGTTTTCAAAATGATTTTTTATCTTCTACATGACGCAAAAAAAAATTTTCTTTCAACTCTCCCCACTTGGGAGATACAAAAAGGGGGGGAGTTTTTTGGCGGGGAAAGGGGGGTTGAATTTTTTTTTCCCCATTTGAGAAGAAACTCTCTATATGATCCCGCAATCGAAACCCCCCTACGGCGACGGCATCTGGGAGCAACCAAAAAAGGGGGGGATATTTTGGGGGCAAGGGGGGCAAAATTTTTTTTGCATTCAAAACTATTTGATATTCTCTATACAGCCCCACAAACATTTTTATTCAATATGGCTTCGTTCGGGAGCCCTCCTAGAGGGGGGGAAGAAGGGGGGGTCGGGGGGTCACAGCACGGCTCGCTTCGCTCGCCGTGCTGTTCCCCATCGTCGCATTGCGGCTCGCTTCGCTCGCCGCAATGCTCCACCCGAAAAAAAAGGTCAAAATTAGGCCAAATTTTGTTTTTTTTATAAAAAGGGGGGTCTAGAGGGGGAGGGGGGCCAAATTTTTTTATGTTTTTATAATGATTTTTTATTCTCTAAATGACCCAATAAAGAAAATTCTTGCAAGTCCCTCCACTTGGGAGAAACAAAGAGGGGGGGAGTTTTTTGGGGGGGAAGGGGGGGTTGATTTTTTTTTTCCCCATTTGAGAAGAAACCCTCTTTACGATTCCGCAATCGAAACCCCCCTACGACGACGGCATCTGGGAGCAAACTAAAAAGGGGGGCTATTTTGGGGGCAAGGGGGGCTGAATTTTTTTGCATACAAAATTATTTGACAGTCTCTATACAGCCCCACAAACATTTTTATTCAATATGGCTTCGCTCGGGAGCCCCCCTAGAGTGGGGCAAGAAGGGGGGGTCGGGGGGTCACAGCGGGGCTCGCTTCGCTCGCCGCAATGCTCCACCCGAAAAAAAAAGGTCAAAATTAGGCCAAATTTCGGTTTTTTATTAAAAAGGGGGGTCTAGAGGGGGAGGGGGGCCAAATTTTTTTATGTTTTCAAAATGGTTTTCTATCCTATACAAGACCCAAAAAAATTTCTTTCAAGTCCCCCCACTTGGGAGATACAAAAAGGGGGGGAGTTTTTTTGGGGGGGAAGGGGGGCTAAATTTTTTTTTCCTCATTCGAGAAGAAACCCTCTATACGTTCCCGCAATCAAAACCCCCCTACGACGACGGCATCTGGGAGCAACCTAAAATGGGGGGGCTATTTTGGGGGCAAGGGGGGCTAAATTTTTTTTGCATTCAAAATTATTTGACATTTCTATACAGTCTTTCAAAAAATTTGAATCAATATGGCTTCGCTCGGGAGCCCCCCTAGAGGGGGGGAAGAAGGGGGGGTCAGGGGGTCACAGCACGGCTCGCTTCGCTCGCCGTGCTGTTCCCCATCGTCGCATTGCAGCTCGCTTCGCTCGCCGCAATGCTCCACCCGAAAAAAAAGGTCAAAATTAGGCCAAATTTCGGTTTTTTATTAAAAAGGGGGGTCTTGAGGGGCAGGGGGGTCAAATTTTTTTATGTTTTCAAAATGATTTTTTATCCTCTACATGACTCAAAAAAGAAAATTTTTGCAAGTCCCCCCACTTGGGAGATACAAAAAGGGGGGGAGTTTTTTGGGGGGAAGGGGGGGTTGAATTTTTTTTTCCCCATTCGAGAAGAAACCCTCTATACGATCCCGCAATCGAAACCCCCCTACGACGACGGCATCCGGGAGCAACCTAAAAAGGGGGGGCTATTTTGGGGGCAAGGGGGGCTAAATTTTTTTTGCATTCAAAATTATTTGATATTCTCTATACAGCCCCACAAACATTTTTCTTCAATATGGCTTCGTTCGGGAGCCCCCCTAGAGGGGGGGAAGAAGGGGGGGTCGGGGGGTCACAGCACGGCTCGCTTCGCTCGCCGTGCTGTTCCCCATCGTCGCATTGCGGCTCGCTTCGCTCGCCGCAATGCTCCACCCGAAAAAAAAGGTCAAAATTTAGCCAAATTTCGGTTTTTTATTAAAAGGGGGGTCTAGAGGGGTTGGGGGGCCAAATTTTTTTATGTTTTCAAAATGATTTTTTATCCTCTAAATGATGCAAAAAAAAAATTTCATTAAAGTCCCCCCACTTGGGAGATACAAAAAGGGGGGGAGTTTTTTTTGGGGGGAAGGGGGGTTGATTTTTTTTTTCTTCATTTGAGAAGAAACCCTCTATACGATCCCGCAATCGAAACCCCCCTACAACGACGGCATCTGGGAGCAACCTAAAAAGGGGGGGCTATTTTGGGGGCAAGGGGGGCTAAATTTTTTTTGCATTCGAAACTATTTGACATCTTCTATACAGCCCCATAAAAATTATTATTCAATATGGCTCCCCTTGCGAGCCCCCCTAGAGGGGGGGAAGAAGGGGGGGTCGGGGGGTCACAGCACGGCTCGCTTCGCTCGCCGTGCTGTTCCCCATCGTCGCATTGCGGCTCGCTTCGCTCGCCGCAATGCTCCACCCGAAAAAAAAGGTCAAAATTAGGCCTAATTTCAGTTTTTTTATAAAAAGGGGGGTCTAGAGGGGGAGGGGGGCCAAATTTTTTTATGTTTTAAAAATGATTTTTTATCCTCTACAAGACGCAAAAAAAAATTTTCTTTCAAGTCCCCCCACTTGGGAGATACTAAAAGGGGGGGAGTTTTTTGGGGGGGAAGGGGGGCTAAATTTTTTTTTCCTTCATTTGAGAAGAAACCCTCTATACGTTCCCGCAATCGAAACCCCCCTACGACGACGGCATCCGGGAGCAACCTAAAAAGGGGGGGCTATTTTGGGGGCAAGGGGGGCTAAATTTTTTTGCATTCAAAACTATTTGACATCCTCTATACAGCCCCACAAAAATTATTATTCAATATGGCTCCCCTTGCGAGCCCCCCTGGGGGCGGGGGGGAAGGGGGGGGAAATCTCAAAAAGTCGGAATTTTCCCGAGGTCCCCCAGACCCCCCCTATACGTTTCCGTAAAAAAAAACATACCTCCCCATCCACCATCAAGGAGAACAATTATGTCAATGAGTCAGTCAGTCAGTGAGTGGTAATCCAGCTATATATAATAGAATTAAACTAGTATTTACAATTGAAACAATTGAGCTAACTGCAGACTGTTGCAAACAAACTACAGATAGCTCAACGTTTGTTGGTTTGTAAAATGTGCATATAGCAATTTCTATCTATCCATCTAAACCAGATTCTGTAGTAAAACTGCAGCAAGAAATAAATCCTACTAATATTATAAATGTCTAAGTTTGTAAGAATGGATGGATGTATGTATGGATGTTTGTTCCTCGTTCACGAAAAAACTACTGAACTGATTGAGTTGAAATTTGGTTTGAGTATAGTTTGAGACCTGGAATAACATATCGGCTATTTTTTATCCCGATACAACGCGAGCGAAGGTGCGAGCAGCAGCTAGTATTAAATAATGTTGGACATAACACAGCATCATCTAAAAATAAATGAATTGAACACTTTCACACAAATCTTCTGGCCCCAAAATAAGCAGAGCTTTTGTCATGGGTAACAAATTACTGCGATATAAAAATACCTATACATCCAGAGCCGGAACAAATATCTGCAGATTATACAAACATTTGTACCGGGGCGGAAAACGAACCCGAAAACTAAGCGCAAACAATTTGTTGATAATGATAACCCACACAGCATCACGTAGCCCCAAAGAAAGCTTGTGTTATGGGTACTAGATAACTAATATAAAAATTATACAATAGATATTTTTTACTATCCATAGAAAACACCCGGACAAAATATCTGCAGATCGTACAAACATTAACCCCGAGGTGGGAATCGAACCAGCAACCTCCTGCGTTGCAGGCGGATCTTCGCCCGCTGCGCCAGACTGTTGTCAGACAGGAATCAACGTTGTTCTGGCAACTGGGGACGATAAAGAATCACAACTGGCGACTTTGTTTATTTACGAGTATACATACGATTGTGTATTTAGATTTACCGATCTAACCTACATCCATTGTTTTAAAATAATGTTCCTTTGTATTAGAAATTATACGTTGACAATGAAACAAAGTTGTTGATTGTTTCACGTTTCAAAGCTATATTTATTATAGACCGACTTTAAAAACGAGATTTCTCAATCACAACTGGCCTAGAGGGACGCGAGGGTCGGAGGAGGTGCATCGGAGGCAGTTGGGCGCAAACACCATCGCGAGGTTCGCCGAGTCCATCTTCGTAGCTAGCACGACTTTGTGTATATTATACATACGATTGTGTATTTAGATAGATCTAACCTACATCCATTGTTTTAAAATAATGTTCCTTTGTATTAGAAATTATAGATTGACAATGAAACAAAGATGTTGATTGTTTCACGTTTCAAAGCTATATTTATTATAGACTGACTTTAAATAATATGGCGCGTTTTAAAAAACGATAAACCCACTTCAAATTCCCTTACTTTTACACTTATTATATTACGTTTTGCGGGATAAATACTAGTCCCCTGGGGATAAAAACCCCCTCGGGATCATTTTATATACAGTAGTGAAAGAATTTTCAAAATCGGTCCATAATTGCATTCCATCTGAAGCAACTGAACTCCCTATTCGTAAATTTAAACAGTACATTAAACAAAATCTTATCAGGAAGGCCTTTTACTCCATAGATGATTACATCAATGATGTTAAGGCTTGGCCAGATGTCGCTCCGTTCCGCAATGTCAGTAGTATGTAAGAAATTCAATGTTCTGTTTAGCTTTAAAAAAATATTGACATGTATCTAAATTGCATTAAATTTTGATTTAGATAGGCAAAATAAACATGTATTAGACACATAAGTGATATTATAATGTGCTAGTGGTTTCTTTTTCACTTCTTCCACAAGTGGACAAAAAATTGAAGTGAAGAGAATATTAATAACACCTTATTTCTTATTTGATAATAATAACTATGTTTATAGTATACAATTTGACTTGTCTAAGTGCTTATTTTGTAAGCCTAAAGAAATAAAGTTATTGATTCTGATTCTGATTGGCGGAGATATCGCGTAATGTACATACAAAAAAACTTACAGACCTCCTTTTGAAGTCGTTTAAAAAGAAGGAGTTCTCAATGTAGCGCTTTTAAAATAATATCCCTTTGTATTAGAAATTATAGGTTGACAATGAAACAAATATTATGTTGTTTCACGTTTCGAAGGTATATTTATTATAGACCGACTTTAAAAAAGAGAGATTTCTCAATCACAACTGGCCTAGAGGGACGCGAGGGTCGGAGGAGGTGCATCGGAGGCAGTTGGGCGCAAACACCATCGCGAGGTTCGCCGAGTCCATCTTCGTAGCTAGCACGACTTTGTGTATATTATACATACGATTGTGTATTTAGATAGATCTAACCTACATCCTTTGTTTTAAAATAATGTTCCTTTGTATTAGAAATTATAGATTGACAATGAAACAAAGATGTTGATTGTTTCACGTTTCAAAGCTACTATATTTATTATACTTTAAATAATATGGCGTGTTTTAAAAAATGATAAACCGACACCAAATTCCCTTACTTTTACACTTATTATATTAAGTTTTGCGGGATAAATACTAACCTCCTGGGGACAAAAATCATGTTCACAATAATCACAACTGGCCTAGAGTGACGGTGACGCGAGGGTCGGAGGCAGTTGGGCGCAAAAACCATCGCAAGGTTCGATGAGTCCATCTTCGTAGCTAGCACGACTTTGTTTATATGTACATACGATTGTGTATTTAAATTAAAAGATCTAACCTACATCCATTGTTTTAAAATAATGTTCCCTTGTATTAGAAATTATAGATTGACAACATAGGTTGACAATGAAACAAAGATGTTGTTTGTTTCACATTTTAAAGCTATATTTATTAGAATCAGAATCAATAACTTTATTTCTTTAGGCTTACAAAATAAGCACTTAGACAAGTCAAATTTTATACTATAAACATAGTTGTTATTATTATCAATTATAGACAGACTTTAAAAAAAGAGAGATTTCTCGATGCAGAGTTTTTCAGGGGGACAGACCTACCGAACTCCATTGTTTTAAAATAATGTTCCTTTGTAATAGAAACTAGCTGACCCGGAAAATTTTGTTCCGCTTTAAAATCAGACATGGTGTTGCATATGAAAAATGTATGAGAAAACGAATTTACTTCATTTTTTTTTTCCGTGAATTTTTCATATTTTCCAATAGTTATGCTGCATGAACAACGTGCGCGGCCAGAAGCTAGTAACATTAAAACGACGTAAAATTTCTATATAAAAATAAATTTGACTTACATGCTTAGGAGGTTGGTCTTTCTTCAGCTTCTTCCTGTCAGCATTGAGCAGCAGTCCCTTAGCTTCCATTTGCTCCACCTTCGCACAATCCACCTCATCATTACTCTCATACAACGTATCATCCGTCAGATTACTGACAGTCCTTGAGAGTGAGTGTGACAGCTTGCATGTCATTGTGCTGCAACCTGAGTCACTGACATCGGAGTCACTGTCAGAGTCACCGAAGACATCATTGGAGGTGTAGCAATCATCTTCGAAGACAATGAAAGAGTCTTCTGACTCGCAGTCTGAAGCTCGGTGGTGCTTTGGGCTGTCATTGAAGACTATTTGGAAGGAGTCCTCGCTTTCTGTTGCTGATATGGAACGAAAGCGGCCTTTTAGTTCGTCAAAGTATTCTCCTAAGCTCGTGTCACTCGAGGTGATGGTAGAAGGTGTTGACGGAGAGTTCTCGACAGAACTTGCAATATCTATTTCATTTGCAAAGACCACATCGTCTTGGATACTGCGTTTCATTTTCATCTTTTGCCGTTTATCGAGCATTCTATGTGGGTTTTTGAAGTGTTTATCGACAGGCTTACAAATGGGAATGGTTTTAGCTATTTTTGGTTGCTCTGTGATGGTTTTAGCCAGTGGTGGTAGCTCCGTGGCTGGTTTTGTTTGCTCTGGAGTTGGTCTCAGAGGCTCTGTAGTGGGTTCTGGTGTAGGTTTTGTAGGCTTCTTACGTTTTTCTTGAAGCAATGCTTTTAGTTTCAATAGTTTATCCTCACAGGATGATATTATTTCATTTTTATCATCAGGGATTCCACTGTTTTGGGTTTCTAGTTTCACTTCATCAATCTCTGATTTAGGGTTTTGGTTTTCTGTCTTTACTTCTTCAATGTCTAACTTCATGGTAAGATTTTCGGGTTTCAGTTCTTGACTTTCAAACTTATTTTGTACATCTTGGTCATTATTTACAATATTTAAAGCATCTTTAACCTCTGTAACGATCTCTGTTGTTTCAATAATCGGAGCAACTTCCAGTTTCGTTTTCGGAGCCATTGTTTCACACAACGGCACCGACTCGAGCTGTGGTGGACACTGATACTCGATGTACTGTTCATTCGAGATTGGAATGAAGTCTTCTGGTGTGAAGGCATCTTCAAAATTCTCTTGTACTGAGCCGGGCTCGACAAACACTTTCTTTGGGCGTTTCCGTAGCCATACTGATGCTGGTTTGTTCTCTTTCGGTGAGAGAAGGCACTTCACTTGGTTGAGCTTATCCTCGCATGAGGACACAGTTGTTTTACATTTATTCATGTCTGGGAAGACATTCGGAAGGGACGCGTCGTAGCTCGACATGTTGGCTGCCAATCCATTTTTATCTTGTTCGTCGGAGCTGGCTCGCTGCCAGAGCGGCGACCCCTGGCGGCTTTCAGCGTCAAAACAATCGTAGAAATCCACTGGCGATTTAGTACGAAACATAGCGCCAGATATCATGCTGAATACGCCAGAAAAAAAGTTTGTTATACCTGCCAAGGTCGACTCGGGCCTGACCTCGTTGTTTCGTTGTTGTGGCGGCATGATAGGCACATCTAAGCTCTGTTTCTTTAGCTTTTCTGGTATTTCTGACGTGATGAGAGTGTCAGCTAGATTCTTTTTAAGAGGATCCGGTATTAGATGAAGATTGTTGAGGAATATTTCGTTTTCGTAATCCAGCTTCATTTCGCTCTTCTGCAGTGCTTCTGTGCAGTAGTTCGCATAAGGATTATGCATATGAATAGGGTTGAAATGAGTCCTATTGCGCTGGTCGCGCCCGTTCTGGATGGAAAACATTGTTATTCTACACTAAAATCAGTCACAAAACACTTCACGCAAACATTGTTTCACAGTTAAAGTCTTTAGGCAAGTCCGGCGGTGGTGTATGGAAATAATCAGGGAATCTAGACTTGGGGCTCTTCAAGGAAATTCTAGGTGGTGACCAGTCCAAAACACAAGGAATCAAGGGACTCGATGTATTACACTTTTGGATGCGATTATTTGTGGTTGTTTCTATTTCAGCGCAATGAGAAACACTTGAAACATTAGAAATTTGATCGATTTCAAAACGGAGAACTTTGTTGGGCTCCATGATTGCGAAAATAGCAGAAATACACGTCTTTACTGTTCAGCCATTTTGTAAAATAATGAATGAAATAATATAGTGAGTGAGTGAGTCTCTTCTCTACTGAATGAATGACCAATGCAAGGAATGAGGTGAGTCAAGTTTTGACAGCTCTAGTGTTGTACTAAAGTCAGTGGAGTCAATGAGTCTACAAAGCGTAGCATCAGTCCTTCGGGCATTTCAGTCCGATCCGTTACGGAGAGTGGTAAAAATGAAATTCATAATAAATAATAATATCAGAACTCTGAATAGATTGTTCTTTCTTACTTTTCTAAATGTCTATATAGTTTATTGACAAAGAAAATAACAATCAAATAATATAAAGAAATTAAACTAGTATTTACAATTGAAACAATTGAGCTAACTGCAGACTGTTGCAAACAATCTACAGATAGCTCAACTGGTCCATATCAATACCAGTCGGAAGCGTCCCCAAGACGCTGGCTGCATTGCCCCGCTGTATGGCAATGCTAATGCGCTGCGCCAGATACTCACCAGCTCTCAGGTCACGCGTCGCTTCGACCAGGCGCTCAGATAATTTTTTGAAAACCCGGAGAGCCTCGGTACCCCACGGACCTAGGGTCTCGACTCCAAGGGGAGCAAATGCGTAGGCTCTGTCGAGACCTGCATATTTGCGCCTCTTGAGATCCTCGGCCAAATCTGCCGCCGAACCAGCCCTCACGGATGTCCTTGAAAGATGGGAAGGCGCAAGTGTGTCGACACATGTAGCGTCCCACACAATAGGCCTGCCCAGCTCCCAAGGGACTAAAGTCATGCCGTCGGGCCTCTTACCATCGTCACGCAACAGACCATTCGGTACGAGAATAGCTGGTACGTTAGCGGTGACAAAGGCCCGCCGGATGATGTCGTTAAGGCTGGCATGGCGAGATATCCGACCGGCAGCCCTAGTACACGATAATCCGTGATGACCAAGCTGTTCGACAACAGTACCGCACTGGCATTGATGAGGCGCGCAACACCTTGCACCCAACCGAAGACATGTTGCTATACGGAAAGTTACGGGATCCAATAGAGTGCCAGTATTATATGAAGGAAGTGCTTACAACCAATGTCCTGACTCCCATTTAGAAACGGCCAGGAGACGGGCACGATCTGCAGAGCTGGAGCACGTTTGTAACAAACAATTCCGTGTCGACTCACACAGAGGCCCGTCCCATTGCCGTTGGGACAAAAGAGATTTTGGGGGAGCAGCATCAGGGCAAGCACTATGCCAAGCCATTCGAGCCTCGTCTAAGAACGAAATTACGAATGAATTTCCAGGTGCGACCAAAGACGGATTTAAAATTTTTTCCACCAAAGAACTAGTGCTGTAGACGGAAGACAAGAACGCTGGCAGGGCTACACTTGAAATTTTGCGGATACCTAAGCCTCCCAATTTAACAGGCAGGGAGGCCTGCGACCATGCCTTGTCATCGAAACAGATATTCAAAACCGATAATAAAGTATTCTTTATTATGTTGTCTAAGCCTTCCAAGAGCTCGCTGTGTTTCCACAGTTGACAACATCTCAAAGAATACGTAAATTTAGGTACAAACAAGCAAAACCGAATAATTGTAAAAGCCATATGGCTATTAATTTTGAGAAGTCTGTTCGAGGTTTTGTTGAAATTTTGAATTTTCTCATCTACAAATGACTGAAAAGACTCATCAAAAATTGGTGAACCAAGGAGGCGAAGTGAACATTTATCTACAACTGTAATGTCGGGAGCCAAACTATTGAATTTTATTATGATATTGTTTTTGTCTACACAAGAGTCCGAAATAAAAAGCTCGCACTTTGAAAAATTTAGTTCTAAACCTATTTGCCGAAATTCATCTATGATGATTTTTAGGTCATTAAAAACTGTGTCCACATCTCCCCCTATCGTCCGTCTTTTCTAAATTGATTATGAATTCACTTTACCCAATTAATACAATAAGATTTGTACACCTACATTTACAATCAAAATTTTAATTCAATACACCTAAGTAAAAAGTATATACCTAGCATATTATTTTCCAAAATTTTGTGTACGTGACTTGTGGAAATGGTAAAAACCGGAAAATCCCATTGACCTTGATTTCCCTACCCTACAGTGTTTTCTAGTTTATCTGATGCAATTGTCAGTTCTTCTAGAACTCGTCTCTAGATGCTACTCGAATATTACTGATGGTGATTGGTGTAAAATACAAAACAAACTATCTTATTGGCCAACTTAATAAACGTCGTCGTAAGACTGGCAAAAAAAACCGATCTTTTAAGTCATTCATTCCAGTTCATTCGATTGATATTTTCACGTTGAACGTTTCGTGTTGGCGCGAGATTTAAAATTTTCTTTGCCTTTTAATTTTTCCAGCTTCCTACGAGGAATAAAACTAATTGAAAAGTGATTAACACAAATCGTAAAACATTTTCCATGAATCCATGATAAAACCTAGTTTGATTCAATTATAATTTGGGAACATTTGTGAATTTGTTGATAGAAAAATTCTACGAATCGAAGTGAGTTTTTCCATAAGGTAATAGAAAATAATTAACGATTTGCGGTAATTACTTTTCCACTAGAAGTGAAATTCCTAGAACGCAGAATAAACTAAATACCATAGAGTAAAAACTAGCTGCTACCTACTAAAAACAACATAAAAAAAATCGTGGCAACATGAAACGAACGAAATAATAATACCTTAATTCATAGTTTTTATAAAAGGACGAGCAAGTGAGCTCTTACAATAAATCATTTTAAATGATTTATAGAATTGATGAAAATTAAAGTTTTCATTGATGAAAACTAAAATTTTATTTTAGTTATGTTTCTTAAAGGTACTTGGGTGGAGAATAAAATGTAGGTATGTATTTCAGGTATAATCGTTTATTTTTTTATTGATGCTGAGGTGAAGTAGATATTTATATAAACCAAATAGTAACAGACCTTACGTACTTACTTACAAAAACATTAATTTGTTGTTTATTTCTACCCAACACAAAAAATAATTATTTTTAGGTTATAATTTTTATCTATTTGCAAGAAATACAATAAGTACCTACCCAAACTATTTCTTACATAAGTACCTACCTACTTTTCAATGATATTTTGGATCTTACATAAATATCTCTTTTAGGAAATGTCTCCTAGATTCATTTGATTTGGTGGAAACCATTCTAGTACCTACCTATACCTATATAGGTAGGTACTAGAATGGTTAATCCGATTCAAAAACCTGGATATTTTTTGCATACAAAGGGGTTACAAAATCTAAGGAATATTGGTGGATTTTAACGACATTGGTACATATCATCGAAGCAAATCACAGAAGCTCGAAACATTTTTTGGTTTTGAAAGCATTAATTCATGATTTAACAGATTTTTTGGTCGTTTTCGAATTAAAATCGAAACATTTTTTGCTACACAAGTGAGATTATGCATTGTTGAAGTTTGTGTTTCAGTTTTCAGTGATAATTATTTTGGTGTTACCTTGTTGTTGTCTATTATTGTTATCAGTTTTCTCGGTCGGGGTTTAATCGGAGTGTAGATACTTACAGGTTACTGAATAGGACTATAGTTTTTCAAATATACCATACATTTAATTTATTATAGGCCGTGGGGCCGCGGCGTATGAATATCGACCCCTCCAACTGAACCCGTGGATGTCGTAAGAGCCGACTAAGGGAACCTACCAGAGGAAGGGCAGCAGCTTCCTTCTGAGTATTTTTAAACACCAACACTGCGATCACCAATCCGCCTGCCAAGCGTGGTGATTATGGCAGATCGCCCCTACATTGGAGACCATCCACTCGATAGACCGACGACATCGTAGTGGTCGCAGGGAGTCGATGGATGGAGGCGGCTCAGGACCGCTATTTGTGGCGTTGTATAGGGGAGGCCTATGTCCAGCAGTGGACCTGTATGGGCTGATGATGATGAATTTATTATATTAATTATTTAAATTTTTGAATACGTTAAAAATTAACATGTCATGTATATACGTTTCGTTTTATGTTGCTGCGACATTTATTGAGTAGCCTACCTAAATTTATTAGGATTTATGTTAATTATTTTTTATCATATCTTAATTTATTATACCGAATTTGCCGATGCATCCGCCAATATATCTACAATTGCATCAGCTTTCACTCTGACCATCGAAGCTGCCATCGAAGAAAATTTTACCAGCGCGTTGTCCAACCATTCGAATGCTGACAGGAAGACATCAAAATGCGAGTAAATGTACCAGCCGATGAAGCAGAAGAACATAAACTTTACTATTCTGTCTACGATGTAACGTCTGAAAACACAAAATAGTAAGTACTAATTTATTTATTATTAAGCACAAGATAAGGCTAACATAAGTGAAAAGAAGCCTGATATATACCCAGCCGTTGCTGACCCCATGCTTAAATTATGATGAAGATAAATAAATTCATAAATAATGCTGGATAATTCAAAATGCAAATCATATTGGGGCTAGCTAGATGATGCTTTTTCAATTGTGCTTACTTTAGAGTACCTATGCAAAGCTTGTGCTACTAGATTAATGCTGTACATATTACACCCGACCCTATACCGAAGATATCCCGGACGTCAGCCTTTACGAAATAAGGACGGCTTTCAAACAGCTTAAAAACAACAAGGCACCCGGGGATGACGGGATAACGACCGAGCTTTTGAAAGCGGGTGGATCACCAGTACTTAAAGTCCTTCAGACGCTATTCAACTCAGTCATTCTCGAGGGACAAACGCCAGAGGCGTGGAACAGAAGTGTGGTGGTACTATTCACAAACTACATAGATATATTTATTGCATATCGAAAACACCCAGAACAAATATAAAGAGACCGTACAACCATTTTGTCCTGAGGTAAATAGAGCCCGCAACTTCCGGCGTCGCCGCGGCACCACATCGGTCAAAATGATGACCTAATTGGTTACTTACATAAAATGCAATTTTCTAGCTCGTGGTAGATTCGCAGGATCTTCTTTACAGCAGAATTCTCGAGTCCCCTTCACGTAGTCCCTCAAGTAATCTTCTGGGTTTAGTTGTGAATAATCAGTAAAGAATACATCGTTTTCACTTTTAGTTAATCGATTGCGTAGATTTGCGAAATTTGTATTAGTAAAGTGCCATTCTTTGACTGTGTAATGTTGAAGTACGCAGAGCCCATGGCTTATTTTTTTCTGAACTTTAACCATGCTGAAAATATAAAAAACATTATAAATCACAATATTTTTTTATATAAAAGTTCGCAGGTGTGCTTTACCCTTAATCTTAGCGACTAAAGCTATTCGGCTTATTTTTTCAGCCAACATTATCATTCGTTCACTATCACGTCAATAACACCAACAAAACAAACTTATTTTAAAAATTACCGCCAAATTTGAAAATTTTTCATTTATTTGTAAAATGCTGTAGAAATAGGTAATTTATCATATAATTTATTTATAACAAAAGTAACAAAGACTCTTACAAAGTTTTCTTTCCTAGTAAAAATAAAAGGAAATCCACGAAGTATGCAGGTATCACGTGAAAAAGAAACAGGCAGATTTGATGAGTGATCCAATAGGACTTTATATCGCCACCCGGGTACCAAAGAGCGACAGAGTAGGGATACTCATTTACCCATTTCTCTCCTGCAAAATAAATCAAGTTACATCTCTACAGATAATCAGAAGATCTAAAAAAATGGGTTCAAGTTCTAGACGTAAAAATGTTAAGCAGCGCCATCTCTTATTTCCAAAGGAACTAGTAGTTCTACTACTCGCCGAAAGAGTACCGACTAGACAACTACACTATAGTCTAGTCAAAGTCTAGTACCTACTCTATGTGGTACATAAGGTCAAGGTAGGTAAAGGCCGTGACCTCATTTGAACTCGTATAGGCTTCTGCTACTGAACCAGAGATGGCGCTTACCTTTTTCTATCTAAACGAATATTATAAAGAGGTAAAGTTTGTGAGGTTGTAGGGGTTAATCTCCGGATCTACTAAACCGATTTTGAAAATTCTTCTACCAATATAAAGCCACTTTATTTTTGAGTGTCAGAAGTTAACAAGTAAAAATGTTTACCTCTGCACAAAGAAGTGGGCATGGGCCAGCTAGTGACCAAATATTTTTTATTACGTTTTTTCCCGACTCTATATTCAGTATTGCGTAGTAATTAATAATATCTTACCTAATTCAATAATTTCGCGCCATGTAATGTTTATTACGCCTGACAGAGTGAGGTTGTAGACTTGAGTTACCTTCGGCCTGGATAAAAACAAAGAAAATTACAATTAAATACTAGAAACAAATTAGAACTAGTATTTACAATTGACACAGTTGAACTAGCTGCAGACTGTTACAAACAATCTACAGGTAGCTCAACTCATAGCTTATAAGTAGCTTCCTAGTTGGAAAATGTATAATTATTACGACAAAGCAAAAATTAACGAAGGAATTTGACCGAAACTTTGCATGTAGGAACTTTTAGACCTAGAAGGTACATAATATTGCTTATGTCCAATTTCACCGTTTACTGCGAAAACTGAGATCAACAAAACTACATAAATTTAACTTGATCGAGTCTATTTATTTTTTGTTTCAAATAAGTTTAATTTGTATCCACCGTGCGTATTGCTATCGTTATTCTATCAATTGAAATAACAGTACAGGGCCTTTACTAGGGGGGCAGTTACTGTTAATAGAATCAACTTCTAGCTTTTTAGCTTTGCGGTAAAAAGAAAACGGTTACTTGTAGAAAAACCGTTGAAAAAAACGGTTCGTTGATTCAACGCTTACTACTAGTTCTCTAGAGTAGAATAGACAATCATGACATTACATACATACATAGCGTATATTATTGAAGTTGAAGGAATGAATTTCAAATTATTTACGCATTTGATGACAAAGTGACGTAATTTTTCTCTATTCTGCCATAGACAACAATCCCCGTGCTAGTGTGGCTGCTTATTTCTTTCAACGAGACTATCAGTTACGTCGTAGCTAACGTAAACTGGTTTATAACATAACTACATTCAGTTGGCGAGTTGGTTTTACAACGTTTAACCCATAGTTTCTTCTACTACAGTTTACGTTTCGATTAACCAAACGTCAACTCGTTTTTAAACTAGTTGACCATTTATCGAAAACGGTTTCGTTTCGCTAACGCAAAAACAGTCAACGACCTACTACTATCATCCACAGGGCTATCAGATGCTTCCTAGATAGATAGATAGATAGAAGATAGGAAATCCTTTATTGCACACTGATTGGTAAAAAACAAAAATACAAAAAACTACTTTGAAACTAAGTTACAACTGGCGGTCTTATCGCTCAAGATCTCTACCAGACTACCGTGGACCAGACTTTCTAGACAAATAAATAAATGAAAAAACATACTTATCGAGAGCTGTAGCATACGCGATAAGTATACATCCGTTGGCGCACACGTCGACTGATATGGCGTCCGCTTTGTACGATGGCTCGCAGTGCATTGTCCGAATCACGCCTGAAATGGCCGAAAACATATTGACTTACTACTCGAAGAATAAGTAAATAAATAAATAATCCTGGACAATCCACGCAGCAGCATCTAGCCCTGACTCATGTCATGGGGCCAAAGGTATACAACCGGTTACCTAAAAATATCAAGGAGGCTCCTAGTCTCAACACGTTCAAATCCAAGCTAAAACGGTGCGGTGGCTTGTCGAGCAGACATTCTACACCTTCGATGAGCTCACAAGCCTAAATCTAAACAGAATAACAACTTGTACAATATTAATTCGGTCATTAGGTACTCGTATATGTACGGGTCTACCTGTAATTTATATTAATAATAATGTAATTTCTATTATTTCAATATAATGATATATACATATATAGTTTAAATTATATGTATGATAAATGACAAATTTATAACTCTTAAATTTTATGACCTGTAATGTAATCCATTATAAATAAATAAACTGACTGCACTGAACTATGCACACATGATACAAAAATAATCCTGGACAATCGACACAGCAGCATCTCGCCCTGATATACTAAGTAAATACATAAATAATCCTGGACAATCCCCACAGCAGCATCAAGCCCTGCCCTGATATAATAATTAATTTTTTAAACAAAAAACTAAAAGTTGGCTCTTAGAGAACCAATGATGATTTTCTAAAATCTGAATAATATGTAATATTAGTATAGATATTACAAATAATGTCCGAGCAAGACGGGAATTGAATCCGGCATCGCTCGGACCTTCTCCCGCTGCTCCACAGACATCGTCACGATGATGACTCACGCACGACACAGCTAATTTTTCCATTGACTCATGCATGACATGACTCACCTTTCCCACTGCCAATAATGAGTCCAGTTGGTCCGTTCAGGTTGTCTACCCACCCAGGAATGGGTTCCTTCCATGCCGCAGTTACTGCAACAAAAAACTTTACTATCATCATCATCATCAGCCAGTAATAGTCATCAGCATCCGCATCCCGATATCATCCACTGCTGGGTACAGGGCCTTCAAACTTTTGTGCCACTCCACGGTCCTACGCTAATCTCATTCAAGTTCATAAACGATGTTAGTGATATCGTCCGCCCATGTCGCCTTTGGAACTCTGACGCTTCTGAATCCAGTTCTAATAGCCGGGTACACGCTCAAACATTTGTGCATGCATGATTGCACAAACAGCAAGATGAGCCGGGTCCCACGCTCCATCTTGCTTGCACAAACTGGTTTGAGCCCGGCCACACGCTCCATCTTGCTTGTGCAAACTGTGTTTGTGCAATCATGCATGTACAAATGTTTGAGCGTATAGCCGGGCTATAAGACGCCATTCAGTTAGCGCCTTACTATTCTATAATATTTTCTCCGTGCAAAGTATCCTGCCCAGGTCCATTTTATCTCCGTGATGCCGTGATGCGATTCCTAACGTCTTTTATTCGTTCGATTTCGAATCTGGAGAATAGGCGCAACATGACCCTGCCGTTGTAACACGCTAGGGTCAAGGTCGGATTCGTTGAGTTGTGAGCCACAAGTCTAACCTTAACCCCGGCCCGGCTGTCACAAGTTCAGGCAGCCGGGCGTCTTCCAGGGATTCTTTGCACCCTCCCTTAATAGTGCTAGTGGTTTATTTTACACTTCCACAAGTGTACAAAAATTTAAGTGAAGAAAATCAAGTATAACTTATTACCGACATGTAGATCTGTTCAATGATAGCCTAGCTTCCATTTATATGTATCTAAGAAGTACTTAATTAGTTTGTAACCTAGACAATAAGCATTTGGTGTAAACTGCACGCGACTATTAACTTTTAATAAATATGTCCAATTTCTAATTAGTATATATCCCGCAAAACTTAAAAAATTGTTCAAAATTATGGGATTAGGTAGTAGGTTTGTACGTTTTATCAAAATAATCAAATTATCTTGTCTTATTTTATGTTATATATACGTGTATTGTAGAGGAAGAATTCAGTTCTGCTTCTTTTCCTCTTAGACAATCGTCTAAAATTATACGAGCGGTTTAATATTCAGTTCATGCAATGTAATGTTCCGCATAACGATTGGAATAGCAATGAAGTATATTAGCCGACTTCTTAAAAGGAGGAGTTTTACAATTCGACTGTATTCGATAAAAAACAATATTTTACATCTTTATTGACAAAGTAAATAATAATATAAACAAATTCTTTATTGACAAAGAAAATAACAATCAAATAATATAAAGAAATTAAACTAGTATTTACAATTGAAACAATTGAGCTAACTGCAGACTGTTGCAAACAATCTACAGATAGCTCAACTGGTCCATATCAATACCAGTCGAAAGCGTCCCCAAGACGCTGGCTGCATTGCCCCGCTGTATGGCAATGCTAATGCGCTGCGCCAGATACTCACCAGCTCTCGGGTCACGCTTCGCTTCGACCAGGCGCTCAGATAATTATTTGAAAATTCGATTAAAATTATTTTATTTTTAAAGCTGCTCATTTACAGCAGATATAGGGATTATTTTCTTTGTTTTGTGCTGCTTTGATTTATTTATTTTGTCTAAATAGATATCTTTATTGTAAGTAAACTGTAAATACACGTAACCAAGTGTACCTTGTGCTCCTACGGCGAATAAATAAATATATGAGATTTTTTTTATTCGCACAATACACATAAGTAAAACGAGATTTGCTGCAATTTTGTTCACTTTTCTCTTCCAATGCGGTCGGTATAATAAATAATGCTGGAAAATTCTCACAGCATCATCTAGCTCCACACTAAGCAAAGTATGTGTGTGTATGCATGGGTATTAGATAACTGATAAACACAAAAATGGTAGATAGTTACACAAAGTAACGTTGTTATCATCACAGAACTGGGTCATTTATTTACAGATTTCTCTCCATTCTTGTCTAACTATGGAACTCTCTACGAACTTACCAATAGAGGGTCTAGCAATGGCCACAGGGAACTTAGTCTCGTATTCAGCCACAAGATCCTCAGTGATTGCCTTCGTGTAGGAATACGTGTTGGGCTCAGATGAAATAATCCTGAAAAAATGACACTAATGTTAGGGAAGCGAAAGTTTGGAGCTTTGTATTTATGTGTTTTAAAACTAAAGTCTCTATAAAAGGAATCAAACTTAATCAAATAAATTCTGAAAAATTTATGTTAGGACGTACACAAGAGAAATTTCTATTACGACAATTGTAGCGCCACATTTTTAGTAGTGCACACAAGTGTCTTTGGTGTGCGTGTTTGCGCGCGGGGGCCATAAATCTGACGTGATTCAAATCAGAATCAGAATCAATAACTTTATTTCTTTAGGCTTACAAAACAAGCACTTAGACAAGCAAATTTTATACTTCAAACATAGTTATTATTATCAAATAAGAAATAAGGTGTTATTGATATTCTCTTCACTTCAATGTAATGCATGTCAAATGTAGCGCTACAGCGCTAATAATATTTTTTTTACTTACATGTCCATAACGATGCCTATTTACAGCTGATCTGTTTATTCAATACAGTCTTGAAAAACTAAAACGATCCATTGTGCTTGGATTTTGGTAAATTAATTTTCAATACATTCTTGAAAACCTGAAACTTGTGTATGTGTACCTACCTATGTCTTTACGGCCTCACTTAGAACAATTGTTTGAAGACGCATGTTTACACACATAATACGTATGTTTGCGAACATGCGGCTTCAAAAAATTTCATGCAAAGCATTTTAAAATTATATCTTATCATTAACCCTCTAAAAATCTTATTTTACTCACTGAAAACAGTGAATAAAAAGGTTTTAATCACTATTTGGTGTTTGAATTTAGAACACACCAATCAGAATCAGAATCAATAACTTTATTTCTTTAGGCTTACAATATAAGCACTTAGACAAGTCAAATTTTATACTATAAACATAGTTATTAGTATAGTAGTATTATTAGTATAACTTAACGTTCCTTTTTTCTTCATTATGGGTTATCATAGTTAATTATTTTGCTTATTCTTTCTTTTTCTCGTAGTCATCATGACGATAAAGTATAGTATCATCATTATCAGCCCGTATTCGTCCACTGATGAACATAGGCCTCCCCCAAACGACAAGACGACGCCGCCACGAATAGCGGTCCTGAGCCGCCTCCATCCATCGACTTCCTGCGACCGCTACGATGTCGACGGTCCATCGAGTGGATGGTCTCCCAATACTCCGTTTCGTGTTGCATCGTGGCCACCATTCGAGAACCTTTACTCCCCAGCGGTTATCAGTTCTGCGAGCTATAATGACCTGCCCTCTGCCACTTCATGGGTGACTTTGGTTCTTCTACGGATTTCCGTATTCCGGATTCTATCGTGTAGAGAAACTCCGAGCATAGGTCTCTCCATAGCTCGCTGGGTGACTTTGCGCTTATGCATAGCCTATAGCGAAATAGCCTATAGGCGAGCTCTACTTACTTAGGTTCAATATGGTTCAGGAGATCATCGTCCATCCATTGAACCATGTCCATGATCTTTCGAGGGTCGTGGACCGCCTTGTACACCTTCTCTTCAAGGACATCAAGCTCGCAGCGGCAGTATGCGGTGGAGAGGTGAACGAAGGCCTGAAAGATGGAAATTATCATCATCATATAGGCCGATTGACGTCCACTGCTGGACATGGTCTCTCTTAAGGATCTCCACAATGACCGATTTTGCGCTGCCCGCATTCAGCCCAGCCAGTAAGGTTTAAGAGTGGCGACCACGTACCGGAAGGCGCAGTGTGGGTAGGCCCACCACGCGATGTACCGACGATCAAGTGAAGGTCGTGGGAAATCGCTGAATACGGGCGGCGCAAAAGATGGTAATATCTTTTGACAAGTGAGGCAGTTGATGATGTGATGAGTCAACAATGTGAATATTCAGTTATGGATTTTTTCCTGGTGATCTCTTCTATGCGATAAGGCCGCCCTTGTGTCTTAAAGCGGAAGCGGATGCAGGCGCGTATAGCAGCGCCTTTTGCCACACGCGCAACTAGTACGAGCGTTGACGTGCTTAAGCTCGTATAAGCGCGAGCGTATAAAACACCACTACCGGGTCGACGAACACGGTGAAATATGCACGTGTAGGCGAGTACGGTTTTTGAAGCGCCTATGACGAAAGGACCGTATACGCGCAGAAAAAACCGAACCAATATTATGTAAGTATTTTTTTTATATCTCCTCCGCTTGCGAAAGTTTCTTTGAGGACTGACAAAAAAACTGCCCGCTCTGTTGAATTTAAATTTTTATTCCGCCATGTGAATATAAAAAAATAAAAATAGGGAATATAAATTTGAATTGAACTGATATTGGCATTTTTAGAGTCTACAAAGTTTTAATGATCCAACAAAATGCAATGCGCATGCACAAATTGACATGCCATGCATTTAGTAAAGTTAAAAAAAACCGCAATTCATTTTGTTGGATCTTAACAGAGAAGGCTGAAACCTTCCGCCGAATTGTTACTAAATATTTTTCAATTCTGTTACCACTTTGCATAGATTTTATAGTACACATTACGAAGAAAAAATATATTTTTAAATTGTAAGCATTACCTCCAAATTCTTCATGGACTCTGCAAGCGTCAGGACTTTCAGCGTGCCTGTAGTGTTCATGTGAACTGCATCCTTCAGTTTCTGGTCAAACCTGAAAAAGTAACCGAAATTAATTCGGCATTTTCTCAAAGTAATTACTGTTTAAGTAGTTGTTTAGCCGTAGTAGTTGTTGTTGGCGGTGCGGCCACGGCGTACGAATATCGACCCCTCCAACTCAACCCGTGGATGTCGTAAAAGCCGACTAAGGGAACCTACCAGAGGAAGGGCAGCAGCTTCCGTCTAAGTATTTTTAAACACCAACACTGCGATCACCAATCCGCCTGCCAAGCGTGGTGATTATGGCAAATCCCCCCCTACATGGGAGACCATCCACTCGATGGACCGACGACATCGTAGCGGTCGCAGGGAGTCGATGGATGGAGGCGGCTCAGGACCGCTATTTGTGGCGTCGTACGGGGGAGGCCTATGTCCAGCAGTGGACGTGTATGGGCTGATGATGATGATTATGAGTTGTTTAGCTTGGGCTGGATTATGTTTTTTTGTTTCTTCAGACTCGACAAAAGTTTGGGTACGAGCGTGGGCCTATGTCCAGTAGCATATGTCTCGCCTATGTCCAGCAGTATAGGCTAGACAGCAGCCTATGTCTAGCATATTTCCAGCTATGGACATAGGCTAGACATAGGCTGATGATGTGATGTAGTCTCCCTCTGAAGCTTGGTTAGGATTTTTTATGCTTTAGACTGGATAAAACTTTGGTTACGAGCGGACATATGTCCAGCAGTCGAAATAGGCTATACAACAGCCTATGTCTAGCCTATGTCCAGCAGTGGACACAGACTAGACATAGGCTGATGATGTGATGTGTTCCAGCAATTTGCTTACCTAACGCAAGCCGCGCTATGGAAGACTATATTAGTCTCCCTCTGAAGCTCGGCCAGGTCTTCATCAGAGATACCAAGTCTCTCTTCAGTGACGTCACCAGATATGAACTTTAGCTTCTTGAAGATGTTCGGGTTCTTTTCCCGGACCAGGTCAAAAAGCTGAAAGAACATTAAAAATAAGTTACATTGACCACGGTGGCCCGGCAAGTCCTATTACCTATCAAAGATCTCGATGAGCCTCCTAGTCTTTAACTGGCGATGCCGGGCCCGGTGGAAGCAACGAAACGTTATTTCACCCCTACCCCCTTACCTCCCCGATTTTTGTATCTCAGTAGCTTTAAGTTTCGTAGCGCCCACGCCGTGGACAGGGATAGTGGTGTCAGCGAAAGCGAATTCGATCGAATTCTAGTTTTTTTTTTATTATACATTTACTTTTACATATATAAAATACCAATAAAAAAAATACTGAGGCTACAGTAATTTATTTTTGTACAATCAATCACCTATATTCAATCGAGACCTGAGGGGCAAGTCTGGCAAGGCGTGATCGAGGCGTCGACGTCTCGATCACGTCTCGTTACAAACGTCAGATTAGACTCGCCCCTCTGTCAGGCCTCACGTCACCCATAACGTTACACAAAAACCACGTCACCAGTCAAATCAAACGCATATATACGCATATATATAAAGTTCTTAAATTCTAAAAACACTGGCCGTTTTTAATATATTTTGAAGAAACCTTATTTTATCGGCCATTGTGATAAAATTATTGAATTCCTTACCCGGTTAGCGCAAAGGTCCTTTAGGCGATCTTCACCACTTACTCCCTTCTTGGATCTCATCAGCAGGTAGACCGTCTTCAGGCCGGAACAGCTCCTCAATAGCTTCTCTATTATGGCCTGAAAATAAAAACTTTTATGACAAAGTACGGTCCGTTTTGGTAATTGAATTTCGTATCGAATACGAGATAGGATTTATTTTTAACCAACTTCAAAAAAGAAGGTTTTGAATTCGACTGTATGTTTTTTTAATGTATGTTACGCGATATTTCCGCTAGTTATGGACCGATTTAAATTTCCAGGGGATTAGTATTTATCCCGCAAAACATAAAAACAGTGTAAAATCAAGGCATTCGAAGTCGATTGTTATCATTATTCAGGAATTTGAAACCGTTTTATCGTTTGTTAAAGGTTTCCAAGGTTGTCTGGTAGAGATCACTCGTGAGCGATAAGACCGCCAATTGTCACATTTTCTTTTTTGTATCAAATTGTTTGTAAACTGTTTTGTTATGTGTGCAATAAAGCATTTTCTATCTATCTATCTATCAATCTACAACACGCCAAATTATTCATTGTTCCGCAATCAGTTACGAACATTACAATTAACACGTTAACTGTCCTAGAACAAAAAACTAAAAGAATATGCCTAAACAAATTAGAACTTCTATTTACAAACAACATTTTATTATTAGGGGGTTGTAGTCTGTGTAGTCTGAGGGGTGAGTCTGATCTGACGTTAGTAACAAGACGTGGGGGGACGGGGTAAGTCTGGAAAGGCAAGATCGAGACGTCGACGTCTTTCCAGACTTACCCCTCAAAACTCTTGAGTTTGGTTCGTGGAATTTGGTTAAAAATACCTACCAGTAGTTTTACAGCGACCGCAAAGCAAAACTAATAATGTGATTATTTTGAAAAACTAAACATTTTCGTCAATTTCCTTCTACACTGCTTTTTAAGTTTTTCGGAACAAATCCTAGGCCATTAAGAATATATTTATACGGTAACACCTCTCGGGATCTTTCTACATAAAATGGCGAATGAATTTTCAAAATCGGTATTTTCTTTTCAATCAGAGCTTAAAACCTTTTTCGAAGTCGGTTAAAAAGCAACGAAATCTCTCGAATAGATTTTAAAATCAAATAGTTAGAGGTTTATTAACTCTGTGGTTCCTTGTTTCTTACCTTTCCTACGAACCCAGTACCGCCAGTTATGAAAATAGACTTTCCAGTGTAAAAGTCTGTCACAGATGGCGCCATGGTCGCAGGAACTGAAAAAATAAACAAATTTCCTAAAAACGTTATGTGCTTTCTGAATGCACTTGAACCATGACCTAAAACTATACATAAATTAGTCACTTTTTAACACACAATACCTACACCATTTTAGATTTTATAAAAAAGCTACTAAAGTTTAATTTAGATTATACTGTTGTTGGGCTGTTCCATGCCGAAAATTCATTCACATAACATACTAATGACTCACATTTAGGTATGCCAAGGATAATTTACCGAGGGGGCGAGTATATTTGACGTTAGTAACGAGACGTGATCGTTACGTCTCCTTCGTCAAATAAACTCAACCCCCTGGTATGTCCTGGCAGAGGATGATCATTTTGATGATGGTATCATCAAAATGGATGATCATTTTGATGATGGTATCATCAAAATGATCATCCTCTGCCAGGTCTGCCCACTGGTGGGATTGCCTTTAAAATTCTGTTATAGGATACGTGTATGGTATATTGTAAAACTATCGATAATGTTTTTGCTATCATAGTGCGTAAGCCTCACTCTGGGTAATTTCTAAGATAAAATTTTAATAAGATCTCAAAAATTATCGACTTCGACGGGACTTGAACCCGCAACCCTCCCTCAGTACGGGATGCGCTACCAATTGCGCCACGAGGTCATGTGACAGAATCAGAAGATTTGAATCCTTTCCCGAAAGATCCGCGCCTTCTTTTAAGTTCGCAGATAAGTAGGGGTTTCTCTTTTTTAGAAAATACCCTAATTAATCGAATTGTAAAACATGTTTTTTTACATTTATATTTGAACCTACTTCTTGGATACCAAGTCAAGCTTCACTGTCACTATCACAGTGAGTTCATTGACTTTACCCTCAGGACAGGACATACTTAAATACTAATTTATTTAGTTATTCCGTATTCACTGTAGTACATAGGTCATAATGTAGATTGTAGGAATACTTAAGGCGTTACCCCGACCCAATCAGAGTCGCCACCTATTTTATCGTATTATTACGGTATACAAAGGAATTTTCAAAAATCCCTTATCCCGTTTGTGATACCTATCATAAGCTTATTTTTAATGCCTATGTAACAGTTTTATATTGTATAGCTTGAGGAAAAGCGTAAACCAAGTTTGGTGGCCAAAAAGTGCAACATCGCATCGTTGAAATTTCTCTTGGATTTTTTAAAATTATTTTGTTTAATTTAACACGATAAAATAGTTGGCGGCGCTAGTTTGGGTTTGGGGACCGCCTTAATACTCACATAATTTAACCAAAACCTAACTAAATATTGGTCTGATAAGTGACCCGGTTTATTAAATCATTATCGGTATTTATTTACATCAAAATATTACATACTATGTATTATAATATTATAGAATCAGAATCAATAACTTTATTTCTTCAGGCTTACAAAATAAGCACTTAGACAAGTCAAATTGTATACTATAAACATAGTTATTATTATCAAATAAGAAATAAGGTGTTATTGATATTCTCTTCACTTCAATTTTTTTGTCCACTTATGGAAGAAGTGAAAAGAAACCACTAGCACATTATAATATCACTTATGTGTCTAATACATGTTTATTTTGCCTATCTAAATCTAAATGTAATGCGATTTAGATTTATACTAGGCAGGTACCCTGCCAAGTGTTTACTCGTTGCTAGAATTTATCGAGTATTAAGATTACATACTACATACATTATACCTAATGGTTGAGCTTAGAGTAATCAAATTGTCAAGCATTATTTATTTATTGTATTATAAATAATAATTTTAATGATAATAATCGCCCGCAGATTGTATAGTGTTAGGTATATATTTTTACTTATAATTAAACTTATATTATATATATATATATATATAAGTATATACATATATATAAGTAATTGTATATTCGGTAGGTCTGAGAATATATCATGTCCCAACCTAAGGCCAACCTAATGCCAACCTAATGCCCAACCTAATGCCCAACTTTTAATGATTTGGCTTTAAAAATTACGAGGAATGTTTGCGCAACCCCAATTTTCACCTTTCTAACACCAACCCCCATTTTTTATAGCGATTTTTTTAACGTTCCGTGGTCGATAGCAAAGCAACGTTTGCCGGGTCAGCTAATCTATATATAAAACGTACCCCTATTTCTCTTGGTCCAGCTACAACTTGAGAACCGCTTTATCGATTGCATTCATCTTTTTTTTAAATACTTCGTAGAACGTTCTTTCATTAAAAAAATTAAGGAAATTGCGCAGAAACTTAGAAAATTTAAGAAAACGTAACGACTACCTTTATTGTAAACTTTTTTAATGTAACCTTAGCCCCAGCGTTATATACTCTTTGCTAAGCACGTTTGAAAAAACTGTCAGTTGTTTCACTTGAATGACAGGACAACGTCTGTCGGGTCAGCTAGTACGAGTACATAATATAATAATGCTGGACAATCCACATAATACATACATACCTAGAAGCTTACAATAAGCAACTTAGTTAAGTTGCGCAATAACGACCTCTATCGGTTGTATAATTGCAGTAAAAAACTTAGAATTGCTAATAAAATTACTACCATTTCACAAAACATCCTTTATTTTGACATGCGCGTGATTGGCAATTTGCTGTTGCTGAATGGGAAGTAATGGCTGGAACCAGCATTTATAAATTTACAAATTTATCAATTGCATTTATCAATAAAATCAATAGAGCAATGCTCTGTAATGCTTTATGCTCTACTAGCTGCTGCCCGCGCCTACGCCCGCGTTTTATCGGGATAAAAAAATAGCCTATATCGCTCATTTGGTAGAACATCGACGTAATTTACAGTATTCCAATTTTACAGGAGAGTGATTATTGAGTTTTTTTGGAGTTCTCTAATGAATTTGTAAGCAACTGGTGGTAGGATTACGATTATACTAGATGTATATCAGAGTTATATTCAAGGAATTTCAAATATCATTTTAACATTATTAAAAAGATGTATAGAATTTCCGTAATATAAAAATAACTACTGAGGTACCTGTAGTTAAGTCATTGTTCCACCAGAATACAGTCATGGAGAATAAAACTATTCGTACAAAATGGGTGATTTTGTGACAAAAAAAACTTGTTTTTGTTAATAATCATTTATTAACTTATTAAAGTATTCAACATTTTAGAAAAGCACTCATAGAATAATATCACATTTCAATATTACTGCTTAAAAGGCACAAAACAGTGATTACAACATCTCCAACATCTTAATTGAAACTAAAACAGTCTCTTAATAGTCTTTGTAACTTTTTGAATCTCACTTAGAATAGAACCTACTAAAATAGTCTCAAAATGGTGACATATTCAGATATCGCCAAAACTAAACTGTACTAATTTGATACCACTAAAAATGTTTCCATCCTTCCCATTTCGACTGCTATATCAGGGGCGATGACAACTTCAGAGCTGTCACTTCAACTGTTCAACTTCATTTTAATTTAGTTTTGACGACATCTGAATTGACACCTAGTCGTGTAACTTCTTAAATCTTACTTACAAAAACAGTCTCAAAAATATTTCTATATCATAATTACCTTTACGTCGATGTAGCCCTCAAATTGTCCGCACTTCACGAGTCCCCCCGCGCAACTGACCAATTCGTCGTTGTATCGTTCAACAGTTTCACAATTTGGTCTAAATGCCACAACGACGTTTGTGCCATCTAGCGGAAAATATTAAAGATAGAATATCGTCGATTTTTCTCCAAATCTAGATACTACTTACAGATGTTTTTTTTTATTCTTAATTTTTAAGGGACTTTGAGTCATTGGAATGACTAAGTCAGCCCCGTCAACAGTCAACTTACAGATGTTCTGACATACTTAACTCAATCTTGCCAAAAATTACAATTGCGTCATTGTTCCACCAAATGAGCGATATGTTATTCCAGGTTCCAAACTATACCCATACCAAATTTCAGCCCAATCAATTCAGTAGTTTTTGCGTGAATGAGGAACAAATATCCATACATCCATCCTTACAAACTTTGACTACAATCTCACCTGATGGAAAGTGACGATTGTAATTGGCCGGAAAAACAGAAGCAGGCAGCGAGTTCCATTCCTAAGCGGTGCGAATGAAAATGAAGGTAACCCGCTTTGTACGATATAACGAGTGGATGGTATATCCACCAGATAAGGATGGTATTATGGTGATGGTATATATGAGATGATATATTTATATATATTTAGCAGTGACGTTCGTGCCGTAAGAATCGACCTCCGCAACTCCCGTAGATGTCGTAAGAGTTGACTAAGGGAACCTAGAAGAAGTACAGCACCTTCTTTGTTCTTGAGGTGTTAAATAACACCTCAACTGCGATCACTAATCTGCATGTGCAGTTGCCATTTTTTTTTCAAACAAAATTTAAAAGTTTGGCATCGTGTGGATGGTCTCCCATGTAGGGGGGGATTTGCCATAATCACCACGCTTGGCAGGCGGATTGGTGATCGCAGTGTTGGTGTTGAAAAAATACTCAGAAGGAAGCCCTTCCTCTGGTAGGTTCCCGAGTTGGAGGGGTCGATATTCGTACGCCGCGGCCCCACGGCCCATTGGGGATTTGAATATTATGATTCGTTATCTTAAAATTAACTTAAACAATTAAAACATTAATGTGATTTTCCAGAAAATTAAATACATTGTCTCTTAAAAACTAAACAATATTATCAAAATTAGAGGTCGCTTACATAGTCAAAATTTAAAGTCCTCCATCCCTTCTAACACCCAGCACCCTTCTAACAAAATATTATTTGCACCCTTCTAACAAAATATTTTTTGATTTGGATTTAAAAATATTTGGACTATCAATGCTTTTTAAGTCATTAGGCAGGGAGTTAAATAACTTAACAGCTTGGTACCTAGAGCCATGCTTCACAACATTTAACCTAGGCTGAACAGATGTATCGAGAGAATATGATCTACTATCCGTGCGAAACCGGGGCCGGTTGCTAGTAACTATAGGTTTATATTATAAAGGTGTTTATAGTATAAAATTTAACTAGTCTAAGTGCTTATTAAGCCTAAAGAAATAAAGTTATTGAAATCTGAAATCTTTACTTATCTTACTTACAAAATACTTGTACTCGGTTCTAGAACTTACGATATTTTATCACTACAAAGATTTTTTTGAACGGACTCAACCAAAGTGCAAGGAAATCACGAAAAACATAAACAATGTCCACGCGCAACCAAAATGGTTCAAATTCAAGTTCAAAACAAGAGACCTTTATATAAGAGACCGGAATGAAACCTTTCAAAACTAAAATATTAAATAGTTTCGACTTGCGCCTATGATACCAGTCTCGTAATATATTTTCCACCGATATTTGTTTGATAACCCTTTGGTTTACAAAAAATTTCAAGCATTCTAAAACCGAATCCAAGTCACTTTTCTTACCTGGTCTCACACAAAAGATTTACATAACTTAGAACACCAACCTTTTTTCTAAATTGAATATCTGGAACACCCTTGAACACAAACTTTTTAAATTTAACCACAAAGTTTTTATTTTATTTAGGCCAGGAACACTTACTTTTAAATATTTAAACCAGGAATGCGTCTTCCCTCGCCACTATGGAATGAATGAATCGCGCCGATGCGTATCATACATTGTTAGTTGTACAGTTGGCGTCACAAATACACAGAGATCCTGAAATGAGATATATTCTAAAAAAGAAAAAACCTTAGACCTCAAATAGATGGAAGGGATCTTTTGGGGAATAATAAAGGTTGTATGTCAACATTGTCAACCTGTCCAGGGTCTATGCAAAATAATTACAGACTAAAAGCGCCAACTTTTCAGTCTGATTGAACAATTTTTTGACATTACGAAAACGGCTCATTCACGAATTGTTTTATTAGTTGTACTTTTTGTAAAAGCACCCGTTCGTGGATCAAGTAAGATCATAGGTTTTTCTGCAATAAGTTTTTATGTAGTATATTTTTGTAATATTTGGTGTTTTTTCTTTTTATGAATTGTTTGGTGTGTATTCTTTCATCTATAGTTCTACCTACATATGTACTGTGTGTTATACTTTTTTACTGATACTTACCTATGTTATGATATGGTAACACAAAAAATGGAGGCAAATCCCTCCACCATAAGGCTCTCTTCCAAAAATATTACACTGAGCATATCTTTCTCCAGGTCATCTCCCTCCCTACTTTGGTCTTTTCATCGACTGCCTTAAGACAGAATCTGGACTCATCAGAAAAGAGTACTTTTCCCGAAGCGTCATCATCCCAATTAAGGTGCGAACGAGCAAAGCTGGAGCGAGCTACTCGTTGACCTGTGGTGAGCAATGGTCCTCTGGCGGGCAACTAAGGCCCTATACTAGCTGTCTTAATCCTTCTTCCTTTCGCTTTTGTGCAGCTTTTGTTACACTTGTCGAACTGCCTGTAGCTTGTTTTGTACCTCTGAAGAAGTTGAAATGTGGTTACTGAGAACACTGCTTACAAATACAATTTTAGCGTACCTCTCTGTTCTTACTCTTTTGCGACCTTGTCCTTGACGTCTGGGTATACTTTCCAGTCTGCCGGTATCGTATAACATTGCGAAAAATCACAAACTTGGGAAAAATAATATATTTAAAGTTATTGTTATTATAGTGCGTAAGCCTCACACTGGGGATAATTTCTAAGGGGTTCAAGTCGAAAAAATTTTGGGATCTTATTAAAAATTTCTTAAGAATATATTTTATGTTCTTCTGTCAATTTTTTTGTGTTCCTCTAAATTCCAATTATAATTTTATCCTAATTTTTATTTTAATTCTATTTTATTGTAGTGTTTGGTATATGTGCCTACTCATAATGGACAATGTCTGAATAAACCAAAAATTTATTTTATTTTTCATGTTATTTATATGTCCATGAGTGTACATAGGTAAGTGATAAATCTGATGATACGTTGTACATTATTATTGATATACTACATAAGAGATTTTTTTTACCATCATAATAGGATTAATGTTTAGGTATACTTACTTTATTTATTGATGGTAGGTATACTTGTTTGACTCATTTTAGGCTCCCCTTGACCAAATATATTCTTTTTCCAAAATGGTTTCCGTCAATAAAGAGCTGTCGTTTCTAAAGAAAGTGTGCTTGGTGGCTAGAGGTTTCCTTTTACTTCTTCCACTAACAAAAAAAAATTAAGTGAAGAGAAATACAATAACACCTTATTTGTTGTTTGATAATTACTATATTTATAGTATAAAGTTTTACTCGTCCAACAATAAGTGCTAATTTTGTAAGCCAAAAAATTAAGTTATTGAAATTATTTTTTTATGATTGAAAATTTCACAATAAATATTTTTTGTGAATTCTGAATGCACTTGTACATTCTCTGGTTATGGGTGTCTCCATACTGCCCCAGTTAAAAAGACCGTACCGAACACAGAGATCTCATTCTTGATCTGACTGTACTTTAATGGGATCGAATATCGAAATAAGTAGAAATTACTAAAGGTTCGACTGCAATCGATTACCTATCTACAAATTAGCAAATTGCTATGAAAATTATTTGAATATGGCTATCACCAAATTTGCCATGTCATGTCTACCGTATACCGAAAGGTGAGTATAGCTATAGAGTATTAATATAAACCTAATGTAGGTAACGTCCTTTCTTACGAATGGTAAAATATACATTATTTATTGATAACTCCAAGTTACAGAACAAAAAAGGGTAAGCATTATAAAAGTTAATATAATTGGCTTAATATAACGGTTATAATACCTATGTATAATAGTATAACATAATAATAGTAGATGTTTTATATAATTTAATTAAAAATTAGTGATTCGTAGAACTTTGCTACAAATTAAAAGATACAAATACAGATAAATGTTTAGTTTCTTAGAGCATTTATATGTAATGTAACGTTCTTACGAATGCTTGAAGCTGTGATGATTTACAAGTAAGTTCTATAGTCTAATACGCACCTAAAAGGATTAAAAAATCTTATATAAAAACATGGCTGGGCTAAAAAGACGGTGAGATAAACTAAGTTAAATAATAAATTAGATATACATACATAGATTCAAATCCCTTTATTATTTTTTGATGGTTTGCATTAAATCGTTTATACCTAGTTTCAGTAAATAGATAAGTCACGACACGAAACACCAAATATGACGTCGGAAGTGGAACTGGATCGGCCATGCTCTCCTTTCGTACCTACTACGAACACATCCCCAGACTGAGAGGCCTACCCGGAAAAGGAAAATTATGATTTCTGTTTCGATTTCGTGCAAAACATGCTCCTATGACGCTTGCATACGATTAGTGTTTGCACGAAAACGAATCCGAAACTGCCATTTCGTTTTTACTAGTACGGCACAGAACTCTGGGCTATGAGTCTAGAGTTGGCGATATTCAATTCAATTCATTTCATTTATTTCCACCGTAGCTATTTCTTAATATACACTTGATGTTGTTAATTTCTAAAATATAATAATCCTATTACATTATTACACAATTTATAATCAAAAAAGGAAGCACCATAAGGGATTGTATGTAGAAAGAAAACGGACAGACAGTCAATTATTAAGTACACTAAAATTAAAATATATAGCATCGAGACGTGATCGTTACGTCTCAGATTTGAGTGGGGTTTGCGTAGTTCCCTGTCCGCACGGTAGAGGCACTGTACCAATACATATTACAAAAATTTTTTTTTTAGACTTACCTCGAATCCCATAAATTTTAACAGTTTTGCGAGATAAATAGGATTATTATGGAAATCCCCCACAGCCGGCCCCCACGAGGGGGATTTCTGGATTTTTCCGGTAACACTAATCCCTCGGGAGTAAAATTTTTATGGGACCACCTCGAAATAATTATATATATATACAAACATTTTGTCCCGAGGCAGAAATCGAACCCTGCGGCCCAGGCGAACCTTTGGATCCTGCGCCATGCCAGAGAGGTCGTCTGATACAAGATAGTTCCTGTTCAACTATTTCCGGGGTTGATTGTACCCATGAATGAATAAAATTGGCAAAAGAAAAAACAATAGACCTACTTACGTAGACCAATACTTACATGTATGGAGCACAGTTTTACGATGCGTGAGCAGAATTTTAAGTAAATCCGACTGTAAATATAACTATTGACTAGTTTCTGCCCGGGGTTTCGCACGTATTCTTTAGAATGAGGTAAAATAAAGTATGTTATCCAGGCTCAGATCATTATCTATGCCATGATCGAAGAAAACAAGGTCTGCTCCTCCGGGAGTGACACGAGGTGACGTCACTGTTGTCACTTTATTTCAACAAAACGTAGAAGTTTGGAAACAAATATGATAAGGTTCAATTTAAAAAAAAATCGTCAATTATGTTTGTTGGATCAGTCAAAACAGCGTTAGTTATACACGAGTCAATGTGATAAATAATTAATATTCTTATATATCAAATTTCCATGTCACAATGTTAGTTACCGTACTCCTCCGAAACGGCTTTACCGATTTTTACCAAATTTTATATGCGTATTCAGTAGGTTTGTGAATCGGCTACTATCTATTTTCCATACCCCTAAGTGATAAGGGTTGAAGGCAAAACAACGTTCGCCGGGTCAGCTAGTTTTATTTTAAAATTTTCTATTCCGTTATGATATATTATGATATATACATACATATATTAAGGTATTGTTATTTAAAAATAATTTGATACTGCTGTACTTTAGTACCTCCTTGACTTTCAACTTATGTTATCAAAATTTAAAAACACTTTATTGAAAAAGAAAATTACAATCAAATAATAGAAACAAATTAGAACTATTATTTACAATTGAAACAATTCAGCTAACTGCAGACTAGAACCAGTCGGAAACGTCCCCAAGACGCTGTCTACAATGCCCCGCTGTATGGCAATGCTAATGCGCTGCACCAGATACTCACCAGCTCTCGGGTCACGCGACGCTTCGACCAGGCCCTCAGATAAGTAATCCTACTAATATAAAAAAATTTAAAGTAACTCTGTCTATCTGTCTGTGTCTGTTACCTTTCACGCCTAAACGGCTGAACGGATAATAATGAAATTTGGCAGGGAGGTAGATGGTATCCCGGGAACGGATATAAGGTACATGTAAAGCGCGTGCGAAGCCGCGGGCAGCAGTTAGTAAAATATAGTATTGTATTGATAAAGAAATATTGACATGTATCTAAATAGCATTAAATTTATATTTAGATAGGCAAAATAAACATGTATTAGACACATAAGTGTTATATAAATGTGTTAGTGGTTTCTTTTTCACTTCTTCCACTCATCATCATCATCATCAGCCCGTACACGTCCACTGCTGAACATAAGCCTCCCCCAAACGACGCCACGAATAGCGATCCTGAGCCGCCTCCATCCAACGACTCCCTGGACCGACGACATCGTAGCGGTCGCAGGGAGTTCTTACACTGACAAAAAATTGAAGTGAAGAGAAATTCAATAACACCTTATTTCTTAATAATGTTTATAGTATAAAATTTGACTTGTCTAAGTGCTTATTTTGTAAGCCTAAAGAAATAAAGTTATTGATTTTGATTCTGATAAGGGAGAACTTGAGCAAAGCCGCATGTGGATGCTAGTTCACTGTGATGTACGTGCACTTCATAATAACTAAACTTGTATAACATTTTTATAACCAGTTCAACTGGTTATAAAATTACGAAGACCAATTGTTATTGGGTTACTTTACTGACGTTGATGAACAAGTCAAGTATTCTAAAGGTGCGTACTGACCGGTGTTACGGGGCGTAATGTACTATTCGCAGCTGCTACTAGCTGTTACATTACGCCGAATGCTAAATATTAAGGTCCGTACTTCCGTACTCGAAAAAACGAAAACGATTTGCGATTAGTTTTCATGCAAACGCCAATCTTATGCAAGCGGCATAACAATTAGTTTTTCTCGAAACAAATCAGTAAATTCAATTCAATTTTCCTTTTCCGAGTAGGGTCCCTGTTTCGTTTTTCGTTGCGAGCACCTTTTTTCCTCGTACTAACAGCACGAAAACTTGCTGTGTTACACGATACACAATACGCCGCGATTTTCAAGTTATAACTTCGTAGATGTATAATTATCTAGGTACTTTTACAAAAACTAAAAACCGACTTCTCATATCTGAAAACATGGATTTTGAAGTACTTATTATTTATTATTATTCATTTATTTCAGATAAAATATCCATAGCACAGTATTAAAATATATATAACATTATACTATAAAAAAGTGATACGGGAATTCCTTGGGAATGATTCTTTTATGGGAAAAGGTCCTCAGGACCATTCTCTATAAGTACAAAAGCGAAAAAATATCAAAATCGGATAACAGGGATGTAAGTCTGTTTGACGAGACGTGATCGCGTCTCCTTTGTACCGCGCCTCTATCGTGTGGACTTGTCTAACCAAATTCCATATAATATATTCCTGAGTTTTCTATGCATTGTGTACGAACTTACACTACCTATACCTAAGAACAATACCTGTATGTAAAAAATGACAATAAATAATATGACTTCCTACTATCCTACTATATATAAAATTATAAATGTGAAAGTTTGTATGAATGGATGTATAGATGTATGGATATTTGTTACTCTTTCACGCAAAAACTACTGAACCGATTAGGCTGAAATTTGGTATGGGTATAGTTTGGGGCCTGGAATAACATATAGGCTATTTTATATCCCGATAAAACGCGGGCGAAGGCAGCAGCTAGTATGAAATAAAATAGTGAGACGTCAGGATCACGTCTCATAAACGAACGTCGTAACATCGAATAGACTCACATCACCCCAGGTCTAGACCTACATTAGTTCAGCATAAACACCGCCATCCTATGATCTTTGCTTTTAGCTTGGTCGCTTGGAAGAAATCGCTTTAAGCGATATGGCCGCCAATTCCATTGCCTTTCTATAGGATAAGTTTAATTATGTACTACTGAATGTTGTATAAGGTTGTGAAATAAAGAATTATGTTATATATATCGATCTACATTAATGCAAAATTTCAGCCAGATCTGTTCAATACTTTTGGCTTGGAGTAACAAACATCCATCCATGTATATTATATCTATATTAAACTGAATGAGATGAAGACAGGAAATAAAAACAGAATATATAACGTAATTAAATTTATTTTCATATAATTGGTAGAATCTAGGTGATATATTTTAATTTTTTCATTTATTATTTTTCGTTATTTATTTTAGGATACCACAAATACAGTAATAGGTAGGTAGGTTCAGAGGATACATTTTCTTAATTTAACTAACACAAATAATTGTAGAAGAGAACACAGAAATTATAATCAAAATATAATATAAATTCATTGCCTGAAGGTGAATTCAAGGATAAGTTATTTTACAATGGTGACTTTTAAAGTATTTTTTTTTTTTTTGTTAACACAACTAGTTAAATTTTGTTAAGTGTCAAACCGTGTCAAGGGGGTTGCTTAGTAATTTATGTTTAATTGTATGTTTTGTCCATGTATTATGTAAGCTTTTCAATTGTATTTACTGTGTCGTTTCATATGGACCACCATTACGGTTCTGAAATAAATGATTTTTATTTTATTTTTTATTAAGTACCTGTATTAGAAAGAAGGGAGGGGGAGTATGGAAGGGGGGTATGGGGGAGGCCTATGTTCAGCGGTGGACATGTACGGGCTGATGATGATGATGAGAAAGAATCATAATATTCTATTAATATGAAAAATATTGCACCTACTTAAGATAAGATTTTGTAAGTATAAAATATTTTCGGTAGGTAAAACACATCAATGTTTCGAGAAAAAAAAACTATCTTAGAATTAGAAATCTTTGGTGTAACAACAAAATAAAATAATAATACGACTTTATTTTTGTTAGGAAGCCTTCAAAAATTATAGAAAAAAACTAAAATAAAGGGACTATTGCAACATTAGAAAGCAAATAAAAGAAAAATACTAGATAATAAGAAACTCACGATTTTGTTACAAGATAATAAATTAAAATGACGAAAGAGGTAAAAACAATACGATTTAAAAACCTACATGGTATAACATTTATAACATTATCTACTAGATGGCGCCTTGCAATTTTGGCAGTCATAAATTTATTTATAAACTATTTTTATTAACTAACATCAATATTTATAATTATAACAGTCGACAGTCGATTATGAGCCATATCGTTAAAAAAACAGGGCTGAAAGTGCTTTAAAAATCCAGCACTCAATTCTTTCCCAAAAAATCGACGCCCTTTTGAAATTATTATAGGAAAATTGATAAAAACATATTTATGTAGTAAAAGATGACGTAAGCAACGAGGGCACACACGACGACAGTTGTGAATTTGTCCAAATAGTACAACCTGAAATGAAAAAAACATTTATATTAAAAAAATAAAAGGTAAAATCTTAGAAATAGTTTTTTTTGTTAAATGAATCCAATAGTGACTCTCTCACGATCTGACTCTTTAATACTAAATCTTTGGTTTCGACATAGATTGATTGATTCGACATGACGGAACGATAGGGGGAGACGTGGACACAGTTTTTAATGACCTAAAAATCATCACAGATGGATTTCGGCAAATAGGTTTAGAACTAAATTTTTCAAAGTGCGAGCTTTTTATTTCGGACTCTTGTGTAGACAAAAACAATATCATAATAAAATTCAATAGTTTGGCTCCCAACATTACAGTTGTAGATAAATGTTCACTTCGCCTCCTTGGTTCACCAATTTTTGATGAGTCTTTTCAGTCATTTGTAGATGAGAAAATTCAAAATTTCAACAAAACCTCGAACAGACTTCTCAAAATTAATAGCCATATGGCTTTTACAATTATTCGGTTTTGCTTGTTTGTACCTAAATTTACGTATTCTTTGAGATGTTGTCAACTGTGGAAACACAGCGAGCTCTTGGAAGGCTTAGACAACATAATAAAGAATACTTTATCATCGGTTTTGAATATCTGTTTCGATGACAAGGCATGGTCGCAGGCCTCCCTGCCTGTCAAATTGGGAGGCTTAGGTATCCGCAAAATTTCAAGTGTAGCCCTGCCAGCGTTCTTGTCTTCCGTCTACAGCACTAGTTCTTTAGTGGAAAAAATTTTAAATCCGTCTTTGGTCTCACCTGGAAATTCATTCGAAATTTCGTTCTTAGACGAGGCTCGAATGGCTTGGCATAGTGCTTGCCCTGATGCTGCTCCCCCAAAATCTCTTTTGTCCCAACGGCAATGGGACGGGCCTCTGTGTGAGTTGACACGGAATTGTTTGTTACAAACGTGCTCCAGCTCTGCAGATCGTGCCCGTCTCCTGGCCGTTTCTAAATGGGAGTCAGGACATTGGTTGCAAGCACTTCCTTCATATAATACTGGCACTCTATTGGATCCCGTAACTTTCCGTATAGCAACATGTCTTCGGTTGGGTGCAAGGTGTTGCGCACCTCATCAATGCCAGTGCGGTACTGTTGTCGAACAGCTTGGTCATCACGGATTATCGTGTACTAGGGCTGCCGGTCGGATATCTCGCCATGCCAGCCTTAACGACATCATCCGGCGGGCCTTTGTCACCGCTAACGTACCAGCTATTCTCGAACCGAATGGTCTGTTGCGTGACGATGGTAAGAGGCCCGACGGCATGACTTTAGTCCCTTGGGAGCTGGGCAGGCCTATTGTGTGGGACGCTACATGTGTCGACACACTTGCGCCTTCCCATCTTTCAAGGACATCCGTGAGGGCTGGTTCGGCGGCAGATTTGGCCGAGGATCTCAAGAGGCGCAAATATGCAGGTCTCGACAGAGCCTACGCATTTGCTCCCCTTGGAGTCGAGACCCTAGGTCCGTGGGGTACCGAGGCTCTCCGGGTTTTCAAAAAATTATCTGAGCGCCTGGTCGAAGCGACGCGTGACCCGAGAGCTGGTGAGTATCTGGCGCAGCGCATTAGCATTGCCATACAGCGGGGCAATGCAGCCAGCGTCTTGGGGACGCTTCCGACTGGTATTGATATGGACCAGTTGAGCTATCTGTAGATTGTTTGCAACAGTCTGCAGTTAGCTCAATTGTTTCAATTGTAAATACTAGTTTAATTTCTTTATATTATTTGATTGTTATTTTCTTTGTCAATAAATGTTTCGACATAGATTGGATCCATTACTATAAGGATGGGAGTTATTGGATATTTTGGCTACCGGTTATTAGTTGGGTATTTTATGTCAATACCGCTATTTCCAACTGGTACCCAATAACGTTACAATACTCTATACCTGTCCTGATTTCTACCCAATATATTTCTAACCGATTTGGTTATAAATACCAAATACTTGTTGCAGCTACATAACTTTACGGGTGAGCGGTCCGCTAGTACCTATGCGTAGGTGATAGTTAGGTCAGTATAGGTATTTAAGCATTGGGTAGTTATGGCTCACGGTCGATTAGGCGCGATGCTCGCCTTGCACAGTTATTCCCTAGCGGTATGCGGATTTTACAATAGCGTTAGATATTTTAGGACCATGCTAACAGGTACTGAGTTAGTTATTGAATACCGGACTCATCTCTAATTACTACATTTTATGACTGAATTTGTGGATAAATCTTACAAAAAGTACATATCCGTCGTACGAAATTAAATGTGTGGAATTGTTTATAAAATAACTTGTATTTTAATGATTTTAGAGTCACAGTAGCTCAACCATTTTGTCAAATATTTTATCGTGAAGACCATTATTCCCATTACAGAAAAAATATTATGAAGCAAAATTGTTGCCATAGCTGCTAATTTACATATCGACTCTTTGGTCTTAGCATCCGTTCTCCTGACAAAAATTCAAGTGTCAAAAAATCTAATTTTCGGTTTTCGTACATTTAGAGAACCGATCGATAGAAACGAAGTTTCGTATTACAGAGTTGTACAGTAGGCCTCCCTGAGTCAGCTATTTGTTACGCCTTTAGAGAGGCCTATGCTCATCTGTGATTGATGGTCTGATATGACAATTAAAGTTGACGACCTATATGGCACAGCAGGCGAAGGTCCGCCTGCGACGCAGGAAGCTGCCGGTTCGATTTCCACCTCGGGACAAATGTTGGTCTTTGGAGCTTGTCTTATGGGTACTAGATAAAATGAAATTAATGAAAAAACTTTATTTGGCACGACACGAGACATACTTAAATAAGAAACACTAAGCTAGGAATTTACAATCCGGATTATCAGGATAAGATTAAAACAATTATTATTATTACTCTGTTTCTCATTTCCATGATCACGGGTCATATAGTGACCCAGTCCTTTGGGAGGCATGCGTGGAGCCGAAGCGAAAGAGGCCCTTTATGAGAATTAATGTAAAGGCGAGAGCTACACATAGCTGGCATCATCCTTGGTTGCACAATATAATACACCCGAAGATGATATCCGCCAGGTGTAGAGACTATTGCAAAGGATAATGGAAGTAATAAAAAAACCATGTTATTGTGGTGAATGGATGGTCTGGGTAATTGGGCTATGGGGGAGACTACGGACGCCTGCCATAAACATACTCTCAATACTGTTACAAGCGGCAGACGGTGGCTTGCCGAATGCTGGATGGGTTCCTCAAAATGTCGGCGTAAATGCCGGGAAAGGAACAACATCTGTGCAAACTACTAGGGGGTATCGAGAGGTGAGGCCCCGATTTCACCATCACGTAGATACGTGAGCGGGCTTCCTCGTTATTACGCCATTAGACACTTCCACCCCCGAGTCTATATCCTAAAATGCATCTCTCGCGACTCCACTCAGACCGGCCAATGAAGGCAAGCAAGAGGTAGGGATCTGAGGGCCTACTCTGAAAAGGAAAATCGAAGTTTCTGATTCGTTTTCGTGCAAAACCAACTCTTATGTCGCTTGCATAAGATTACCGTTTGCTTGAAAACAAAACAGAAACTTCGATTTCCGTTTTCCAAGTAGGCCCTCTGGTTCTCTTGGGATATCACTCCGCAAGCGGAGACCTCGTTATTATTATTATTGAGTAGGAAATATGATAATAATCTCACTGTCTCTGCAGCTTCCTCGCTTGCGGGAGTGTCGCGGGGTCTTCCTTGCAGCAATACTCGCGAGCACCCTTGATGTAGTCGCGTATGTACGTGCTCCATTCGATCAGCTGAAATATATTATATAAATATTTGAATGATGCTGAATATTTGACTTGTCTTATTTTGTAAGCCTAAAGAAATAAAGTTATTGATTCTCATTCTGATTCTGATTCTGAAATAGAAGTTGAGTTCTAAATATTTGTATCTAGCAACCCGCCCCGGCTTCGCACGGGTAGTAGAGCATTGCATGTTTTATAACCTAAGATAGAATGGGTATGATAAGCTATCCTTAAAAGATAGATATGCCATCTCGGACTTTTTTGTAGATCTATAAAAGATGGATATCCCATCATGCATTGTTTTGTTATATCTCAAAGGGCAGCGGTTTCGATGAAAGCTCACAAAAGTCTTGATTTTTTCCGCCACTTCCAACAATGATTGTTATATTTAAACGAATTTATACAAAACCTTGACAAACTATATACCTAAACCTTCCTCATGCATGAATCACTCTATCGATATGGTGACCGCATGAAAATCCGTTCAGTAGTTTTTTTAGTTTATCGCGAACAGAAATAGACAGACAGACGCGGCGGAGAACTTTATTTTATAATATGTAGTGACGTTTTTTCATCATTATCATCATCAAACGATATTAGTCCACTGCTGGACATAGCCCTCCCATAATGAGCGCCATAGCGCCCTGTCTTCAGCTTGCATTCAGGATCTGCTTGCAGTCATTCGTAGACTGTCATCCCACTTAGCTGGAGGTCGTCCTACACTACGTTTGCCGAGTCGCGTTCCCCGCACAAGAACACGTTTATCCCAGTGGTTCTTCACGAGATATGGCTGAACGCTTCAGCTTATTCTGAGAGCGATGTCGGTGACTTTGGTATTTCTACGGACCTATATGGACCTACATATATGGTTCTTGGCTATTTTGTAAATCTTTGCTATCACATACTGCGATAACAAGTAATAAAGCAGAGACCGAGACGGTCTTCCTTTTCTGTCTTAACATTTTCAAAATCATGTTTAATACTTCAAGCGTTGTTTATTTTTACTGTACTAAAATGAATTACATACACATGCGAGGAAAAACAAGAATTCAAAATAGGGCGAACGTGGAATAAAATTATTAAAATACTTGCCTACCGCGCCTTCGCCTGCGTGTTATCAGGAAAAAAAATAGCCTATATGATATTCCAGGTCCCAAACTATACCCATACCAAATTTCAGCCTAATCGGTTCAGTAGTTTTTGCGTGAAAGAGTAACAAATATCCATACATACAAACTTAGACATCTATAATATTAGTTAGATAGGATAATAGGACGGAAGGATGCAAAAATTTTTTTCGTGGCAGACAAGGAATATGAAGTGGGGCAAATGTAGAATTTAACATTTGGGGCAAAACTCTGCAATACTCACATGAGAATCAGTGTAGTAAGTCTCGTTATCCTCTTTCGATACCGCTTTCTGAAGAGCTAGATAATTGTCGTTCTTGAAATGCCATTCTTTTGTTGTGTAGTACTGTAGGACTTCCAGGCCATAGTTGATTCGCTTCTGCATTTTCACCATGCTGGAACACATTCAAAACATATTTTTTACTATAATAAAAATAGTACAGTGTTCACCGAGGCGAGAAAGTACCTCCTTTCTACCGTGTGTCATTTGCCTTAAAAAACACGAGGTAGGAACCGCACTTTCTCCGAGTGATATGGGTATATTGAAAAAAATAGCTTTATAATAATCGCTAAATTGCTGCCTAGTATATAAATATTAATAGGCTCCTACGATGGAATCTGTTTGATTAAAATACATTTATTTATCATGTGATATACAAGTAGATAAATTAGGTACTTACAAAGTCTTCTTCCCCATCAAAAACATCAACAGATCCACGAAGTAGGCGGGAAGCAGATGAGTAAAGAACAGCGCCACCTGGTGTTGAAGCCAGGAACTCTTTGGTGAGCCGCCCGGGTACCACAGGCAAATCGAGAACGGAAACTCCTGCACGTGCACGCGACCTGCGGTAGATGGCAGCATTTGTAGAGATTTTTATTGAAAATAGTCATGCGTCTAACGAAAGTCATGATGTGGTCTACGGAGCACGCTTTCCAAGAGTTGCTAGATATGTCAAGATTGATGAGCTTGCATTGGTGCGCTACGAGGTTCAGATGGCATACGAATGTTTACAAATTTAAATGTCAGAAGGCGCTGAAAATCTCAAAATTTTAAAGGATAAGAGAGATATTAAACCGATACTCTTTAGAGATGGAATGATAAAACTAAGAGGAGAAGCATTGACACTGCGTGCTCGCTACGCACATGCCGAAGTGGAGCGCCATATGACTGCGACAGCGCACCACTCTGGAGGAAAATTCAGGCAATAAATATCTACTCGATAAATATGCCCAGAAATGCCGTAATATTGCTTCGTAGAAAACAAGCGTATCCTCAAAATCTTGATTCGATATTTATCGAGGGCTTTTCTTTGAAAAGATGCTCGGTAAGTCGCACGAGACTGCAGTTCTTGGCGGGCCTTGATTTTTATTACATGATATTTTATCCCATATTTGGCCTCTAGCTGCACTAAGCAGGCTTAGTGCAGCTAGAAATAATATTACAAAAAAACAATAGTAGATTGTATCATAAGGGAGCAAAATAATATTTTTACGGCGAAGGCGCTTTTTTGAATCCAAAGCGAAGTGAGGGATTCTACAGTAGAATCCCGAGCGAGCGAGGGATTCTTTAGTTGAATCCTGAACGTAGCGGGGGATTCAATGTCGCCCGAGCCAAAAATATATTTTGCGCCCGAATGATACACTCTACTTTTCATCACCGCGAAAACGCGGGCTGTAGTTCGCGCGTTTTTAATTTGATTTCTTTTTTTTTCATTCAGCCGGCGCGGCGGCGGCGGCGGCGCAATATGGTCCCGATGGTCCGTCGCGTCTTACTAGCCAGTATTTATTCAAACAATATTTGCGTTCGATTTTGCTGGCGCTGAAAACTAAGACGTTCCGAATTCAATAACTGTGCGGCAATACACTTTTCCGCGCACTTTTTGAATTAGGAATTTATAAAGAGGAATAAAAGTTCTTTTCTGCCCGCTAAAAGTTCCTTAAAGAAAACACCACCTTTGGGTGCACATAAAGGAGAACAAAGTCGTCTTTTTCGAATAGATGGGATGAAAATTCTTTTTCACTTCTCTTGCTCAAAAAGTGTATCATAATAGTGTAGCTTAGCGGGCCTAAAACTCGAGTTTAATACCTCGGGCTAAAAAGTATTTTTTCTTTTGAATTTTTGTCTAAAATCATCAGCCCGTACAAAGCATTCGTTCTCTTACATAAAAACTCGACTTCTTGGTGCTCCGTCAATCTTTTTTTTTGAAAATGAACCGTCTTGGTGATGTTTTATGAAGGTTGATTCTTCCCTTCACGGTAGAATGCGAACTGTTTCGTTGCGGGTTAAATAGAGATTTAAAAAAAAAGATGGTATTGGCGCTAAATCTCTAGAATTTTCTTCTTTTACGTTTAACTTCCTGACTTTTACTTCCAAATTGTGAACGTGAAAAATGTCATCAAGTGATAGTGAAGATGCTAATATGCAAATGGAAGAAAAGGGCAAAGAAATAATTATGAATCTGTTGCCGACAAAATCACGTGGAATATATTTAAAGAGTTACGAAAATTTTATGAAATGGAGAGATGAGAAACGTGTGGATTCTTTTACAGAAGGGGTTTTTCTCACTTATTTTGATGAATTATCGAAAAAATTCAAATCGTCGACTCTTTGGAGCACATATTCAATGTTAAGAATGACCATACAAACGAAACACGACGTCGATATTAAAAAATATGTAAATTTAACGGCTTTACTGAAGAAATTGTCCACTGGATACATCTAAAGTCTTGACGACACAAGAAATCGAAACATTTTTAAATAACGCTCAAAATAAGCTCAATAGGTGGTTCAAAATCAATGGTTTCTTACTCAATACCACTAAAACCAATTCCCGGCCTGTTCATTCAGCAAGCAGCTATATATGCCCGTAACCACCTTGCGGAATATCCTAAACTTGGTGATGGCCACCATTACATGACAAGGAGCAGGCACCGACTGAAGGCCGTGACGCGGCGGCTCCAAAAAACCTCCAAACTGATCCACGTTGTAGGGCCGGCGGTATACAACCGCCTCCCACAGTCAGTCACGAGTGCGGAGTCAATAAAATCGTTCAAATACAAATTAAAGAACTGGCTCATTGAGCAATCCTTTTACAGGATTGATGAATTTCTGAGATAAGACTATACTTTATTATTATTCATGTGATTTCAATTATTAATTAATTTTAAATTTGATTCATGGAATAAATGTATTTTAATGTAATTTAATTAATATTCTTATAGAATTATTGTTATTATAGATGTTATAATTAACTATTATATGTATACAAACAACTTATACCTATGTATAATAAGGATTGACGTGTAATAATTATTTTACCAATAAATGAACATGAACATGAACATGAACATAAACAATACTTGGCAACAAAGGTACTTATGTACTCTACTCAAACTCAATAAATAGACACCTACCTACATACCTAAATTATGTACCTATGTTATTACGATTATTAACACACTTATTTTTTTGTTCAACAGGTTGCTTTAATTTATGGAATCAGCGGTGCATGCAGAGGAATAGAGCTTGCCAATATAACGCTAGAAGACGTAGAAACGGATACAAACCTACAAGCAGTGAGTCTGCCGAACACGAAAACAAACAAAGAGCGTAAATTTGTCATCAGTTGAGAATACCTTAATATAGTTAAAGCCTATCAGGAGTTACGTCCCACTAATGTTTCAACGAGAAGATTTTTTCTAAATTATCAAAATGGTAAATGCACAAGGCATGTCATAGACAAAAATAAATTTGTTAACATGCCTAAAGATATTGCCACTTATCTAAATTTACCAAATTCGGAACTCTACACGGGCCATTGTTTCCGCAGAACATCCGCGACTCTGTTGGCGGACTCTGTATATAACGACAACGGCGCGAATATAACGACATTAAAACGGCACGGTGGATGGAGGTCCGATCAAGTGGCTGAAGGTTATATAGAGGACTCTATACAAAACAAGTATCACGTCACGCAGCGGATTACGGAAGGAATCAATATTCTACCAAACATTACAGAACCCCAAGCATCTACATCGCGGGATTGGATGAATATGTCAACTCAGCTGAAGCCGCACTCAGATCTTAATAATGCAGGAAACTCAAGCATGAGTCGAGTCTCTCCAACTTTTACTCCACAACAATCAACTCAAAATATTATCACATCCCAATCACAGAGAACCGAAATAAAATTGCCCGGGAAAAACATATCACTAAACATTCAAAATTGCTCTAACTGCACATACAATTTGTAATAAAATTTTCAGAAATTTTATTTTCTCGCAATCGAATTGAAAAGTAGAGTGTTTTACTCTGGCCAAAACCACCCATTATAACTCGGTCTTGTCATCCTCCCTAACTACGATCGGGAGTATAACAACCTCGTATATAATGGGATGGTTTAGTCCCTTGTAAAACAATCTACTATTGTCGTGTACTCATGTACATAAACCCACCTTTATAACTTTATTTCTCTCTCCCAATAAGGTTTGCTGGAAGAGAACTCTTTTTAGGGTTAAGCTCGCTTTGTATTTTCTTTTTAAATGTTTTTTTGTAATATATTTTTATTGTGCAATAAAGAATTAAGAAAAGGAAAATAAAGCCCTGAAAACTATATAGAGAGGGTTTCGTAGCATTGAGGCGATATCAGTGCTATCGTCTATACACAGTCTAGAAATGTAAATGGCATAGACCGAGCATAAGCCTTTGAAAATATGCCACCACGCTACAGAGGGCTATGCCTCCAGCACGGGGATTTTTATTTAGGCTACCCTAGATACCATAGACAAAATGAAAAACGTCCTTTTGTCATCGAATCTGTAAATTATTTGAAATTCATTCCTTCAACTACAATAATTTAGGCAATGTATGGCGATGCGATTTTATTATTGTCTATTCTAGCCCAGAAAACAATCCCCGAGCCATCCCGCGTGCTATACTTTTTTTTGAAAAAAAAAACGTAGGCACCTACTTTGGTTATACCATCGGTCTATACTAATATTATAAAGAGGAACGATTTTATTGTTTGCATTGAATAGGCTGCAAAACTACTCAGCCGATTTAAAAAATTCTGTCACTATTGGGAAGCTACACTATTTGGACACTGTCTCACTTCACTTTAATCGAACTTTTATTTTTGTAATGAGTCTAGTTTGTGTATGCTGTCTATTTTGCTCTAATTCAATTTAAAACTAAAGACTACTATGTTTCATAATTACTCTATATGTTCAATAATCAATTCTGTATCTTTTAATCTTTATCATTCATCTTCATCCGTGAGGGCTGGTTCGGCGGCCGATTAGGCCGGGGATCTCAAGAGGCGGAAATATGCAGGTCTCGACAGAGCCTACGCATTTTCTCCCCTTGGAGTCGAGACCCTAGGTCCGTGGGGTACCGAGGCTCTCCGGGTTTTCAAAAAATTATCTAAGCGCCTGGTCGAAGCGACGCGTGACCCGAGAGCTGGTTAGTATCTGGCGCAGCGCATTAGCATTGCCATACATCGAGGCAATGCAGCCAGCGTCTTGGGTACGCTTCCGGACGGACCAGTTGAGCTATCTCTAGATTGTTTCCAACAGTCTGCAGTTAGTTCAATTGTAAATACTAGTTTAATTTGTTTATATGATTTGATTATTAATCTTTATTATTTAAGACGAACATTCACGACTTGTACAAATAAATATTAGTAATTATTGTAAGGGGAAGCACAACTACAAGTCATTTTAAAAATAGTTTATATTGGTAATGAGAAGCCGAATAAGCCGTGGGGCCGCGGCGTACGAATATCGACCCCTCCAACTCAACCCATGGATTTCGTAAGAGCCGACTAAGGGAACCTACCAGAGGAAGGGCAGCAGCTTCCTTCTGAGTATTTTTAAACACCAACACTGCGATCACCAATCCGCCTGCCAAGCGTGGTGATTATGGCAATTGTAGGGGGGCTACATGGGAGACCATCCACTCGATGGACTGACGACATCGTAGCGGTCGCAGGGAGTCGATGGATGGAGGCGGCTCAGGACTGCTATTTGTGGCGTCGTACGGGGGAGGCCTATGTCCAGCAGTGGATGTGTATGGGCTGATGATGATGATGATAATGAGAGCCCTAAATAAGTGTCATGTACTTTTTATGCAATAAACAATATTTTTTTACTTTTAATTAACTATAACTGAAGTTTCACTGAGTGAAACCGCGGCGAACAGCTAGTAGTTAGTACACAAAGCGGCTACAAAAAGGTAAATTATGATAAATGTAGGTATCTCGGAAAGGGGGCAAGGTCCTTCCCACTCTTCAACATTAGCTATTATTTATAATTGTAACAACTTTTCAGAACGAGAAATTCTGTTATTTCTTACCCATATATATAGCCTCTCCCCAACTGACAGGGTTGATGCCTGATTGAGTGATGTTGCAGATTCGAATCTCTTCTGGTCTGAAATGAAAACATAGTTTAGTAATTAGCACACGTCATGGACTCGATTCTTTTTAATTTTTAATTCTTAATTGCACAAAAAAAAAAATATAAATATAAAACCTTTAACAGCAAAATTAATGGCAAAGGCGAGCTAAACCCTAAAAAGAGATCTCTTCCAGCAAATTTTCTTGGGAGAGAGAGAGCCCTTCCTCTGGTAGGTTCCCTCAGTCGGCTCTTACGACATCCACGGGTTGAGTTGGAGAGGTCGATATTCCATGCCGCGGCCGCACGGCCTGAAAAATTATAATACTTACTTTTCAACTCCAGTTGTGTATGTTAGCAATATACATCCATTAACAGCCATGTCCACCGGCACAACATCAGCCAAGTATTCTTCGTTGCAGTGCATTGTACGAATCACTCCTAAAAATGTAACAAAACAAGAATAAGAACATTTTAGTGGTACCAGGGAGTCAATGGATGGAGGCGGCTCTGCAGGGGTATTTTAATTCATTCGATTCGTTTCCTATTAAAAACGTCGGATTTGAATTCGAATTCGATTCCGGCGGATTCCGGCGGCTTTAGAACGCTATTTTGATTTCGTTTCGGATCGATGATCGAAAGTATCCGAAGCGAATCCGCGGGTTGAAAGAAATTGTGCATTTACGGAGACTGGTTGTTGACTGACTGTTGTTTAAATTAGTAGAAGTGTCATTAAGAGGTAATTTCAGAAATCGACTTTTTAATTATTGTTTTTAATTTACAGTCTAGAATAACAGAAGTATGTAGAGTCCTAATTAAAAAAAAAATTAATCAGTGTTGGAACTCTCAGACGGATTATTGTTGTTCATCTCTGCGTTGAACTGTGAATAGGTATGTTGTTGAGAGCTTTCTCTCTCTCCTCTCTCTCCTTACAGCAAACACGAACAAAAACTAACCCGCCGAATGGTTTCCGCCAATGATAAGCTGTCGGAAACTCTGCTATTAAGGATCCGCATTCGAATATAAAAAGTTTTCGAATCCAATTTTTTATCGAATCCGCAGGCCTTTCCGACGAATTAAAATACCCTTGCTGGAGGCCGTATTTAATTTATCACCGTTAACGCTACGTTCACACGGAGACATGCCTGATTTTTTCAGAATACGGTTTAGTCACAATATAATTTGTATGTATGAGTTTGCTTCGTTTCGTTGTTTTTGCAAAATTTCCAGTTTTGCCTATTGAACAAATTTTCTCAAGGGGGAAAAGTGGAACAACAAAAACAGTGAGGGGCAATTCTGGACATTTTAAAATTTAGATTTCTATTTTATCGTATTATAACGATATATGTACATACAAAGGAATTTTAAAAATATGGGAGAAAATAGAAATCTTAATATATTTATTTATCAAGGGGCAAAACTGGAATAACCCAAATTGATACTCATCATCATCATCATCATATCAGCCCATACACGTCCACAGCTGGACATAGGCCTCCACCATACGACGCCATAAATAGCGGTCCTGAGCCGCCTCCATCCCATTGATACTCTTATTCGCTATATTTAGAGGACACCGAAAAAACCTCCTTTTTTCAAAGTTGGCTAAAAAGATCGTTCATCAAAATAAATGATTTGTTTTTGTATTTGATATTTAGTGGTTTTATTTTCTGTGAAATTATTTGACATTGTACGAATATTAGCCGTGGGGCCGCGGCGTACGAAAATCGACCCCTTCAACTCAACCCGTGGATGTCGTAAGAGCCGACTAAGGGAACCTACCTAAGGAAGGGCAGCAGCTTCCTTCTGAGTATTTTTAAACACAAACACTGCGATCACCAATCCGCCTGCCAAGCGTGGAGATTATGGCAAAACCATATACATGGGAGACCATCGTAGCGGTCGCAGGGAGTCGATGGATGGAGGCGGCTCAGGACCGCTATTTGTGGCGTCGTACGGGGGAGACCTATGTCCAGCAGCGGACGTGTATGGGCTGATGATGATGAATATTATTGACAAATTAGCATATTTATCTATTTTTGCTTGTTAATAACTACATCTATGCTACTATATCAACTTGTATAATCAAGCATACCTACTTTTAATTCAAAATAATTGACGGAGAGGTCGCAGGTGTCGCGCATTGTATATCGGCACCGCGTAAAAATATAGAAATTAAATAACAAAACGAACTTCATTGGCTAAATCATTTATAAGTCGTTAATAACTCAAGTAATACACCTGGGAAAACGTTTTCGTTACAAATAAACGACAAATAATTGTAAAATTGAAGTGATGAGAATATCAATAACACCTTATTTCTTATTTGATAATAATAACTATGTTTATAGTATACAATTTGACTTGTCTAAGTGCTTATTTTGTAAGCCTGAAGAAATAAAGTTATAGATTCTGATTCTGATTCTGAATAATTGTTGCGCCCTGACAGGGTTTTTATGCATTGTGTACCCACTAAGACTACCTACAGCTAATAACTATACCTACCTGTAGGCATGAAATCACAAATGATAAATTTTAGTTACCTTTTCCAGCGCCGACTAGGAGGCCAGTGGGACCATTGAGGTTGTCTACCCAACCAGGCATAGGCTCTTTCAATGCTGCAGTGACTGTAAAAAAAGATAACCATTTTAAAATAATAACCGATTATATTTTCGATAACATGAGATCTTAACTATTAAGGCGGTACCCCGACCCAATCAGAGCCGCCACCTATTTTATCGTATTATTACGATATATGTACATTTAAAACTTCCTTGGCCTGTTTGTGATACCTACCTATCATAAGCTTGTTTCTAATGCGTATGCAATCGTTTTATATTGCATAGCTTAGGAGGTGATGCGAAAACCAAGTTTTGTGGCCAAAAAGTGTAACTTCACAAAATAAAACTATTACAGAGGCATTTAAAAAAAGCTTATGATATTTTTTGACTGATCTAACAAACATAATTGACATTTTTAATTGATTTTTATTGACCCTTATCACATTTGTTTCCCAACTTCTACGTTTGGTTGAAATAAAGTGGAAAGTGACTTGAGCAAATGACACTCCCGGAGGAGCAGACCTTATTTTCTGGGATCATGGATATTTCTTTAGTCGCTTTTTACGACACTCGCGGCAAGAGTTTGGGAAATTTTAGATATTCAATAATATCAATACGAACAAACTCTACTCACCGATAGATGGCCTTGCGATCGCGATTGGGAACTTCCCTTTGTACTGTGATACTAGATCCTCCGTCAAATTCTTTGTGTAAGCATATGTGTTGGGTTGTGGCTCGATTATTCTGAAAACATAAGTAGAAGTTATTTAAAACTCAAAGTCGACATCTTTCTGCATATTTGTATTGTTTGATATAGAGACAACCGATGCCGCGATGTGGCACGGCGGCGGGGCGGGTGAAGGTCCGCCTGCGACGTATGAGGTAGCGGGTGCGATTCCCGCCTGTTAGAACGATCTGCAAATATTTGTTCCGGATGTTCTGGTTTATTTTCTATGTATTATAAAAAAATATCTATTATGTAAATTAGTCACCTACCCATAACACAGATTCAGATTCAATACCTGCAATAAAACTTAATTTCTTTAGGCTTGCAAAATAAGCACTTAGACAAGTCATAACAAAATTTAGCCCCAAAGCAAACTCTGTTAGCTTAGTGCTAGATGATGCTGTGTGGATTGTCCAGTATTATTCCTTTTTTATTATTCATCATCATCATCATCATCATATCAGCCGATACACGTTCACTGCTGGACATAGGCCTCCCCCATACGACGCCACAAATAGCGGTCCTGAGCCGCCTCCATCCATCGACTCCCTGCGACCGCTACGATGTCGTCGGTCCATCGAGTGGATGGTCTCCCATGTAGGGGAGGTTTTGCCATAATGACCACGCTTGGCAGGCGGATTGGTAACCGCAGTGTTGGTTTTGAAAAATACTCAGAAGGAAGCTGCTGCCCTTCCTGTGGTAGGTTCCCTTAGTCGGCTCTTACGACATCCACGGGTTGAGTTGGAGAGTCGATATTCCTACGCCGCGGCCCCACGGATTTTAATTCTATTTAATTCAAAAGATATTACTTACTTTGGCTGCAAATGCTCCAACAGTTCATCGTCCATCCAGCCAGCGATGTGCATGACATGCTGAGGGCGATGCTTAGCCGGATATAATCTCTCTTCTAACACGTCCACCTCACAGCGACAGTAGGAAGTTGACACGTGAGTGAAGACCTCCAGGTTCTGGATCCCTTCAGCCAGCTCTAGGACCTTTAGTGTGCCGGCTGTGTTCATTTTCACTGCGTCGCGAAGGAACATATCGAATCTGAGGGAAACAACGAGAGTAATGTATAACTAGCTGCTGCCCGCGCCTTCGTCTGCGTTTTATCGGGATAAAAAATAGCGTATATGTTATTCCAAGTCCCAAACTATACCCATAATATATATACTAGTGGATACTAGTGACCTACATATGTACAACTGCTTCGTGTCTATCCAAAGGTTGCCTGGAAGAGATCGGTTTTAGTGATAAGGCCGCCCATTGTGCAACTCTGTTATCTCTATTTTACTGCATATTTGTATTTTCTTGGTGTGCAATAAAATGTAATGTATGTACAGTATGGAGTACCCATAACAAGCTTTGCCTAGCTTGGGGCGTGCGTGATGATGCTGTGCTTTGGGGATTGTGGAGCATCACCCATGTTAAATTAGATTATCATATAAAGTCGTTGACAAAAAAAAGGCAAAAAATACAGACAAAAAGTAGACTAGTTACTCTCCATCCTTTCAAATAACTCTATGCCAAAATTCAAGTCGATGGGTGGCTTAAGTTAGGGCGTCAAGGAAGGACAAACAAACAAACAAACACAATTTCGCATTTATAATCATCATCAGCCCGTATACGTCCTCTGCTGAACATAGGCCTCCCCCAAACGACGCCACGAACAGCAGTCCTGAGCCGCCTCCATCCAACAACTCCCTGCGACCGCTGCGATGTCGTCGTCGTTTATAATATTATTTAGGATTTATAATATTCCAGGTTGTTGTTTATTCTTATGTTCCAGGTTTAGTCTAGCTAATGAAACCGAAGAACTGGGGTCGGAAACCCTGATCCTCTCTACTGAATCCTCACCTGACACAAGCAGCACAGTGGAAGATGATCTGCACTTCCCTCTGCAACTCCTCGCGGTCCTCAGCCGATATCCCAAGATTCTCCACCAGGATATCTCCTTGTATCAGATGGAGCTTCTCCAGGCGTTTCGGGTGCTCTTTCTGGAGGCGGTCGAATACCTGCGAACATATAAATCAAAGTCAGATAAAAGTTTTAATAACTTTTTACGGGTTTTTATCGCGTTTATTTACTTATTTTTCTCTTTTAATTCCTAATTTTCTACAAAACTGACTACAAAATTGGAGCTGGAATCGAACCTTACAATGCTTAGTCAATTTCGATAAAATTTATATGGGTCCAACTCTGCAGTTTGATCTACCAAAACAAAAAAAATCATCAAAATTGGCCGAATGATCGCGTAACATATAAAAATATAGGTACAGTCAAATTGAGGACCTCCTACTATTTTGAAGTCGCCTAAAACCAAATCTAATGTAATCATGAGGCTTGAAACTTTTGTCGGGGGTTATTGTATTGATGAACGCTATTGTACTATCATCATCATCATCACCATCAGCCGATATACGTCCGCTGCTGAACATAGGCCTCCTCCAAACGATGCCACGAATAGCGGTCCTGAGCCAGCTCCATCCAACAACCCTACGACCGCTACGATGTCCTGCCATCACATTGAGCTATAGTCGGTAAATTTTCCAAAGTATTTTTTCTTAGTTCTGCTACTCGATGCTAGATGGCGCAACTCACCTTGACATTGAAGTAATCATCCACTCTTTCTTTACTGCTATGCCCTTTCTTTGGCCGCATGAGCACATAAATCCTTTTTATATCAGGACATGTTCTCAGAAGCTTCTCCACGAGGACTTTTCCCATAAAACCAGTAGCGCCCGTGATGAAAATTGATTTGTTCGCGTAGTACTCCGCCACGCTTATAGATGGCGCCATTTTGGAGTTTTCTGTAAAAGAAAGAAATTGATTTTAGAGAAGTTGCATCAATTCTTTAATCGTCACCTAATTTCAGAACTAATGTGAATGATACACGCATGAATAATTCTGAATTGACCTGCCTGATAGAGAGTTAGTTTTTTTATAGTCAATAGACTTTCGTTTGAGCACAATCTCACCTGCTGGAAAGTAACGATGTGGCCGACGGTATATCATGAAGGTCTAGAAGACACATTTTCACTCTTGAGATCATAATGCAAATGAATCTTCTAAATAGTTTACGTCTCGTTCACGACTGCGCAAGAAAGTGTGCAATGTTTTTCTAGACAAAACGCGAGTTATTAAATACATTAAATGGGACCTTATCAGAGCATACGTCCTAAAATGCCGGCACAAGGTAGGTACTCCACTAGCCTCTGGAGCAATGTAAGTCAACGACACGCATCCACGCCTTGATAATATTCTTTGATGTCAAAGACGTCAAAGAAGGACGTTAGAAGACGTCAAAGGACGTCAAAAGACTTCAAAGTAGGACGTCAAAAGACGTCAAAGAAGGAATACGCGCGTGCTTATAGTAGTAGTAAAATATAGACGTAGTAAAGTTAACACGCTTCGCATATAGACGTATATTTTATAATAATTTATAATCGTGATGCAACGGTCGTTACGCATATAAAATGCGTACTGATGAGCTGCCTTGGTGCGACCCTGAACAGTGAGAAGGCCAAGCGAATTCTAATTCAAATTCTAAGAGGGGGAACTGGGATCTGCACTGACATCTCGCATAGGAGTGGATTGTACATTGTTCCCCTGCCTAACTAGGCCCTAACCAGCCCAGCACCTTGAAGTACCGGAGCAGGACTTTTGGTGATTGACAGCTTCGTTTCGGCTTTGCTGTATCTTCGTAAGGCCAAGCAAACTTCATCATCCTGTAGCCTGACTAAGATCCCTGGGTTTAGGAATGATATAAGAAAACAAGGTATGCTCTTCCGAGACACGATGGTCACGTGGGTTTCTCCAGGCTACGTCATCGTTGCCATCGGCGAATGAGAAGACGACTCTGTTTCCTGGTGATACCAGTAGCGTAAAATCGTAACTTCCCGAACTCCTGTATTAATCTGATAAAACTATGTGGTTTTGTATTTACCCATTATTTATCACATTGACTCGTGTTTAACTAACGCTGTTTTGACTGATCTAACAAACATAATTGATATTTTTAATTTTTTTTATGGATTTTTAATTGACCCATATCACATTTGTTTCCCAACTTCGTCAACATTTTGTTGAAATAAAGTGGCAAGTGACGTCACCTGGTGACAATCCCGGAAGAGCAACCTATTTTCTTGGATCATGGGTGTAGGCATGCCTAAGCTCAGGACTCTTGAACACGTCAGAAAATTAAAATTACATATGTGTAAAACTAGGAAATAGTCATCACTTACAATTTTGTTAACTTAAATATTTTTAAAGCAAAGTAAAAAAGTGAACAAGACTTACCTTGTTAGGTTTTTAGTTTTCGACGAGACAAAACTACTACATACAGAGAGCAGAGATTACAGATTTTTTCGTTCTACAAGGAATCAATCTAGCAGATAAATTATTTGCCTCAAATCGTATACCATTTTCATAACAGAATAAAAACACCTACTATAAGAATTCATTTTTGTTAAAACCCCTTTTTAACTGACTTCGAAGAAAGAAGTAGGTTCTGTGTTTCAGCTGTAGGTATGTATGTATGTACATATATTTTATCCATGTTTGTTGTTTTCCCCGTCTATGAAAATTGTGTCGTTGTTGTATAAACAATCAAACGGATCTCCGTTTGATTTTTTATATCCCTATATCCCTTCCACTTTGTTCCCGAGGGATTAGTATTTATCCCGCAAAACTTAAAAACAATAATTGAGGGGTACGAAATCTGTTTATAATTTTATCAAAATAATACAATTATTGTGTAAAATATAATTCGAAAAACAACACCTAACAGGCTAAAGGTTTCTTCGTCGCTTCTTTACTTTAGTCTACACACCGAAGCGACCGAAATCAAAATAACACTTTATTTCCATGTCAGTGATTAATTTTAACACTTTGACCTTTTCTAAGTGTATATTATTTGATTGTTATGTACTTTGCTGGTCAGCCATTTTTGTTCTGACAACCAGTTATTTTAACCAGGAAGAAAAGGATTGGTGTCGTTATTGCATATCGTGATTGCTTGTCGATATAAAAATTTTGTGTCTTTTTATTTTTGACGAGGAATTTTAGACTTGTGAGTGGCATTGGCATAGCGACAGGCCATAATGCCCATAACATGTAAGAAAATAATAGCTTCTTTATTAAGGATAAAAAATCAATATTTATTTCATTCTTTTTTGTATTAAAGCTACATCAGATACTTGTAGCTTTTAAAGGGCAATGTACACTTTTACAACAAAACTCGGAGCAAGTTGCAACTTTCAATAGGTAAATAAATTCAAACAAATTGTCAAACATATCCTTTGTAAAAAGGCTTGCTACAAAATATCAGACTATCTAGAAGATAAAAAAGCTTGGAACTGGGTTTTGCTCCAACTCGAAAAATAACACCTAACAGGCTAAAGGTTTCTTCGTCGCTTCTTTACTTTATTATATTTCATATTTCATTTAATGTACATGTAAGCAACACTTATACAGCTTAGATCTAGGTAGGTAGCTTATGTCAATGTTTAATTTTAAAAATTTGATCTTTTCTAGGAGTACTTTTAGAAAAGGCGGCCGTGAGGCCGCGGCGTTCGTATCAACCCGTGGATGTCGTAAGAGCTGACTAAGGGAACCTACCAGAGGAAGGGCAGCAGCTTCCTTCTGAACTATTTTTCAACACCAACACTGCGATCACCAATTCGTCTGCCGAGCGTGGTGTTTATGGCAAACCCCCCTTACATGGGAGACCATCCACTCGATGGACCGACGACATCATAGCGGTCGCAAGGAGTCGAAGGATAGAGGTGGCTCGGGACCGCTATTTGTGGCGTCGTATGGGGGAGGCCTTTGTCCAGCAGTGGACGTGTATGGGCTGATATGATAAGTGTACATTTATTGTATTTACGGAAATAAAGTAGAGAGAGAAGTAGAATAAAGAAATAAGACTTTGACCTTCGTGTTGACATTGCATTTAGGTTGAGATACCTATAATGCCGCCGGCTCATAAAATCAGCTTGTTTGTAAATGTTTGGGAATGAAATAGAGTACCGCCGGTACTGTACCTCAGCTCCATGAATGTCTATGTAGATATTGTCTTGCTGTGGAATTGTATATAATAGCTGTGTAGTTTTTCACCACCAGTGTTTGTTAAATATTTGATTTTATTGTTAATCCATTTAGTGTGATTGATTATTGTTAATCTTAGCTGTACACAATATGTTTATGTTGCAATGTAGATTATAATAATTCCTTTGTGTTATTTATCATTTTAGCTGGCATTGTAATGTGTTTTGTGTGTTAAATACATAAATAAGAATGGCTCGGCCGGAAATGAACGTTGAACTGTTGGGAATCATTTAATACATTTCATTCTCTAAGATGACAAAGTGACGTTTACCTTGTTGTTGAACGTTGACCGTTCCATTTTGCAATTGGCCTAGTCTACAGACGGACTTTTTCTACGATCCGACGATACCGACATAGGATCGTATTTAGCTTTTATATAAGTAAATAAAATCCAAATGCCCTGTTAGTTTTTGTGGGACAAATCTTGCAACTCAATTTTAGACCAGTTATCCTCAACAGATTGAGCTGTTTGGCATACTTATGTAAGTTCGGTGACAATGCAATGTCATGGTACCATCGAGCTGGTCTGATGATGGAGACCGAAGGTGGCTTAGAAACTCCTAAACGAAACGATTTAACCACGTCGAGTTTGGGTTCGTTGGATTTATCTTCCCAAGCACTTTAATTCTAGATGATATAAAAGCTTATTATTTAATTTTTTTATATTAAAAATTCATTATAGTTTATACTTTTCGTGTAAAGGTGAGATAGGCCTAGCATTCATTCAACACCGAAATTAGTTACACAACACCTCAATGTCAGTAACTTTGAACGTTGAATTAATACTATTTAATGGTTTGTACAGTCAGCTGCAACCACATCACAATATATCACTTACCACATCACACCTCACCACAACTTCACATCATAATATACTAATGATATAAATGTGTAGGTATAGACGGATGTTTGTTAATTCACGTCAACACTACTTTCACTAGGAAATTTAGATTTATTTCATTCGATCGGTACGCTAATCGATCGAAATTGAAATTTCGTATGAACACATACAGCCATTTTAGTCGCAGTTACGACGCAAGTCGACACTTTTTGTTAAGTTAAACTGATTTGGAATGATAATAGTATATTTTACATTATATTTACAAAATCTTACAATTATAATGTAAAAATTTACAAGAAAGTCAGAGTCATAATATTCGGCCGAAAAATGCCCTTTCGTAAGTAAGCAAGAGTAGGTACAGGTTGAATTTTGTGGTCGTACTTCGCAACTCAGATCGACATATTATGTGACGTCAGCAAAGTGGATAACTGAATAAAAAAATAAAAGAGAGTTGCACAGACTTTAAAAAATTACTACATACAAACAAAGTTCTCAGCCGTATCTGTCTGTCTGTCTGTTTGCGATGAACTCAAAAACTACTGCACGGATTTTTATGCAAATATTTTCATCAATCGATAGACTGATTCATGAGGAAGGTTTAAGTGTTTTCTAAGGTTTTGTGTAAATTGGTTAAAATATAACGAAAGTTGTTGGAAGTATCGCAAAAAGTCAAGCCGCCCGGGAGCTTTCATCGAAATCGATGCCTAATATGCCTAATATAATAACGCCTTTGACCTATAACAAAACAATGCATGGTGCGATATTCTTCTTAGTCCACGCGGGCGTAGCCGCGGGCGGGTCAGCTAGTTTAGTATAATTCTAACATTCAATTTAGGCTTGAGGCTTATTTATCGTCACTGATAAAAGCATAGGTATAGAAAATTTGAGGTATTTCACAGTGACAGAAACTAAATATATCTGTGACTGTCACACAGGCAGTGCCAATGTCATGAGTGCACGATATTATATCGTTGTTATTTTATTAGGTACCTACGCAATACATCGGTTCAGCTAGAGAATATCGCTTCTATATTCTCTCTTTGATAGTATCACTAAGTCAGAATGAGACACACCTTGTATTTTATACGTGGAAATTTGAAATGTATACCTCAATGTAACAAAGGTGTGTGTTAGCGGTACTATTGCTGCAATAAATATATTATTCAATCAGTAAAACAATGAATTTGTACGTGATTGGTAGAAATACTAACTAGTATTTTGTCAGTGGTATTTGTCACAGATATTTTGAAGTCACAGTAACGTAAGTCACAGGTATTGGATTTTGCCTCGTATAACCCAAGACTAATTCAATTCCTTTTTACTTCCGACTGTACTAAAAAGTTGTGTAACTTTTATAGCATAATTATCATTGTTGTAACTTTGTAACAATGTAATTATCATTGGCAACCTCTATGGTGTAGTGATTGCAATGAAATTATTTATGTGACGTACGTGGATTCGAGACTAATTGTTTTTATTCAAATTGTAGACTGAGAAAGTAAACGGTTATAGATAAATTTTCGGTGGACATGTAATTTTTCAATTGGACCAAATAAAAAAAATAATAACAAATATACCGTAATCAGTAAGCAATCACACTAACACTAACTAACCTTTAAACTTTTTCATAGAAAAAATGAGTGCGAAGGCGTGGGCAGAAACTAGTAATCACATAAATCGAGGAAATATCGGTTATTTGTCATTATTATTCTTCGTTCACCGAATATTTTATAAGAAATGAGAATAAATGCCTATATTATATTATACAGGGTGCTTGGAAGCTGGATGCAAAGCCTTAAGGTGGTGTTAGTATAAACCATCTTGAACATTTTGAGCCATATTTGTCCTAAACAAAGTCTAATTGTTTTTTAGGGAACTTTTACGATCTTTAACCAAAATCCCAAAATCGAACGATATACGTGCTAATAACGAGATGTTTAAGTGGAAATATTTTTTTTATGTCCTTTATTAATTGTGCTTAATGATATCAAATCATTTTAAAACACCGTTTTTACTAGAAATATAATTTAAAGAAAAAATAGATTTTTATTGAGATTTAAAAACAAAATGCTACAGGTGTGCAATTTTGTATTATTATATAAGCGAAATAATTGTAGATTATATTATAAAGTCTAAAGTTTGTGCCGTCCTGGCCGAAGACAATGCAAAAATTTTGCACACATAATCAAATGCAAAAATCCTTAGAGTAATATAATAGGGTACTTTATGCCCAATAAACGCGTGCGATGAGCGGCAGAAGCTAGTCTATTTATAGAATAGAAAATGTGCAAGAAATCGCAAAGTCGAATTTTGCATACAAAAGACATAAACGCGCTAACATTCAAAAAGGTGTAGTAAGAAGGTTATAAAATTATACAGATTAATGTATCTTTTAAAGGGCAATGTATACGCTTCTACAATATAACTCCTGCGAGTTGCAAAAGTTTTCAATAAATAAATTCAAAGTAATTGTCAAACATATCCTTTGTAACAGGCTTATTACAAAAAATATAGTTAAAAACTAAAACCCTACTTACTATATAAAAGTCTTAAATAAGCTTTCACCTATTTTCATTATCATTATTTTTTTGATTTTGTAGTCGGAGACCTTTGTTCCTATTTGTACCCTAGGTATATGGGATGGGTGCCTCCGACTACCTGAGTATTAAAAGAAAATGATAAGGACGCTTGTTTAAGACTTTTATGTAGTCGGGTTTTAGTTTTTAACTATATTTTTTTACACCTTTCTGCTAATACCTTGAGAATCGTTAATCTCACAAAAGTTTGAAAAACGGTTTCGGAAAATACAAACAAAGATCTTTGCAACGATACCACACACGAGCATATTTACTAACATTGAGATTTTTGACCTCTACTTAGACCCCCGCGATCTCGTTAGACCCCCATTTTTATCTAAAGCCACATAGCCTATAACCATCGGGCTATTAAGACGAATCATATGACACCTCATTTGTTGAAATCGGACCAGTATTTTCAGCGCTACGTGGGAACATAAAAATCGGCTACATACATACATAAATACATACATAGGGTGTCAAACTCATAACCCTAGTCCTTCGGTAGCGGTAGTTGGGACATACCGAAGCTACCGGAATCAAATATCACTTTATTGTCAGTGTTTAATTTAAGAATTCGACCTTTTCTAAGTGTTCATTTATTGCATTTACGGAAATAAAGAATTTTGACTTTGACTTTTGGTGGATTTCCCTCGCCTCTTTACGACACCCGCGGGAAGAGTTCGGCTGGTGCTAATTCTAACCTACATGACTGACATATCGTTCTATTGGGTATATTCTCACGATTATCTAATTACATTTAATTTTTCTTACATAATTTATCAAAAAATAATGGGAAATCTAGGCTTTGCAATCTTTCACACGTTCTACTTAATAGGAATGTTTTTTGTATTTAGTGCATGTAGAACTAAGATCTTGCCATATAATTAACTTTAGTTTTACAATAAAATACAAATATAAATGTCTGTTTAGTAACAAATGAAACAATAGTTTTAAGCATATTTGAAAACACCTGATAAGTGGAATGAAATACTTGTTATAGGTGTTTACGCTTTTCCACGTCTGTTTGAAGCGTTAAAAAAGTTTTGATTACGGATCAGTTGAGCTCTAGATTGTTTGCAACACTCTACACTTATTGTTAGTTCAATTAATTTTCTATCTAACAAGCATTTTTTCTCTCATATCGTAGCGGTCGAAGGGAGTCAATGGGTGGAGGCGGCTCAGGCCCGCTATTCGTGGCATCGTTTGGGGGAGGCCTATGTTCAGCAGTAGACTTATCCCGTATTCATCCACTGCTGATGAAGATTATGCTGATGATGATGATGAAGCATTATTGTATAAATATGGAGTGTATTGCGTATAAATATACCTACACACTTTTACTACTGATTTCTTGACGTCGGGAAATAAAACACAAGGTAGGTAGGTAAGGTACCATTAACTTCAGGAAATAAAATCAGAAAATATACCTAATCTATAAATATTTGTTACTATTTTTTTATTGACAAAGAATGAAAAAAAAAACAAATAAATATTGGATAAGTATCTAGGTAATCTTTACTATACAAATCGTCGCGTCTCCGTGCGTCAGAAAAGCGTAAACAGAAGGTTAGATCACAGTCGTTTAGTTGGCTCGGTCAACTTCTAATGACATGTCAATTCTAACTCGCTGACGACAATCATTGGAACTTTTTTGTTTAACTACCGATCTGAAAACAGATGAGGAATCTGTTTGTATTTATCTTCACCTGTTTATATATGTAGAATATATTTATGTTCGGAGGTTGTTTAAATATACTTACACCGGGCTTAGAGCAATGACCTAAGTAATTCAAATTTATTTGATTCTTAGGAAAACTAACAGCTGGTTAACAAATATGGCATGTTATTAAAGGTAAATTATTATTTTTCTAATTTTAAAGGTGATTCTATGCCAAAGCTTTAGATATCACAGCAAAGTATGCAAACAGTTAAACCGAAAGAAAAAAACTTAATCCTAAATCCCTATTTTGAGTCGAGTTTTTTTATTAATTAATTAAGGAACGCCAATATTTTATACATAATTCATTTGATATACTTAGTTAAGCAGGTTCTAATATATACACGCTTATAACAAACAGGCAACTACAACATTGTTAAAAAAATACTTACCAAAAAATAGAAAAAAATATCTTAAAATATATAATAAACTAGCTGTAGCTCGCGCCTTCGCCCGCGTTTTACCGGGGTAAAAAAAAGCCTATGTTATTCCAGGTCCCAAACTATAACCATACCAAATTTCAACCTAATCGGTTCGGTAGTTTTTGCGTGAAAGAGTAACAAATATCCATACATACATCCATACCAACTTTGACATTTATAATATTAGCAGAATGATTATCTTGTATGTACCATAAGCTGTTACATATTTAAATTTGATTGTTTTGAAAAATAACTAAAAACTGACTTAAAATTCCTTAAATTATTGTACAATTTTTTTAGTCTTTTCGGGAAAAATACTTATCCTTCGGGACAAACATAATTTGCTGTGATATCTAGCATACCATCCACTCGGATGGAACGACGACATCGTAGCGGTCGCAGGGAGTCGATGGATGGAGGCGGCTGAGGACCGCTATTTGTGGCGTCGTACGGGGGAGGCCTGTATCCAGCAGTGGACGTGTATAGGCTGATGATGATGATGATGATGATCTAGCATAGAATAACATTTATAATAACAGTCTAGTATTAATTCACATTAACAATCAAATCTAATTTTTTTCTATAATTTGATTGTAATTTTTTGTTATAAACACTACTATAAATTATGCCATTTCTAACCGACGAGAAACATAAGACGGAGGAAGATCTATGCTGGGCTGTATGTATGTTTTTTTATGTATGTCCGTCGATTTCACCGTAAATTATGGACCGATTTTGATAATTCTTTCGCGATTGTATAGAAAATGATTCCGCGTTAGTAACATACAATTTTTATTCTCGAAAGACTCAAGTTTATTCCGCAAAACTTAAGAACAGTGTAAAATTAAGGAATTTCAAAACGGTTTTTATATTTTTCAAAACAATCAAATTATAATATTAGTGTATAGGAAGTCCTGTCATTATTTCCTATTAACTAAAATTATTAATTGCATTATGTTAATTCATTATTTCAACTACTTACATAATAAATAAGGATGTACCACTACTACTTATGGCAGTAACAATGTTGCCAATAAATAATCTGAATCAAAATCTGAGAGATATACCAGATAAAATGAATGCAAGATGGCGACTGAACGATCATTGATTATTTTCAAGTCTCTGTGAATGGATGGAGTAGAGGGGATTTCAGGAAATGCATGCAAATTCAAGGATACTCCTGACAAGGGTATTGAACTGGGTATTTTTAGTGGTAAACTTTTGAAATTCTTTCGAGTTCCGTTTTCCTAACATTTGAGCTGCTTATTTAACAATTTTAACGCTTATTTAAACGTTTTTTTATAGTGGGTACTAAAATTAAATTTAATTGATCGTTTAATGTAGACTCTATGCTCTAGCCAAACTCAATGTAGAATATTTGTAAACAAACAGCCCATACTTAACCTAAAATTCATTCTGTTGCCGCATCGATTTATACGCAACTAGCTGACCCGTGCCCACTTTGTTAGGCGTTAAACATTTTTACTTGTTGATATAGCCTATGACACTTACAAATAACTTGGCTTTCTATTGGTAAAAGAGATTACCCCCAACCTCACAAACTTTACCTCTTTAATATTATAGTATAGATTTACATTACTTTACGATTTGAGATCCTTTCAATAAATATCAGAAGCTCGACGCGACGCAAGTGAGTTTTAATTTCGTGGTTTCTGTACAAATGTTCTACACCGAGTTTGGTCAGATCAAATGAAAGCAAGGTGGCAAGTGAAAGATATTTGAATAGTTTCAAGTCTCTGCGATTGGATTGAGTAGAAAGGGTTTCAGGAAATGCATAGATCAAGGATACTACTCCTCACGAGGGCTTTGACGTATTTTTTAATGGTAAGTTAAGTACACGTTCTGAATTGTTTCGAGTTCCGTTTCCCTAACTTTTTTAACAATTTTGCTATACTTAGTAGATACTAAACCATAAATCCAATGTAACCAGTCAAATTTGATGTAAAATGTTTGTAAACCTACCGCTCATTACTTTATCTAAATGAATGAAAGGTGGCGAGTGAACGATCTTTGAATATTTTCAAATCTCTGTGAATGGATGGAGTATAAGGGATTTCAGCGTCTTTTTATACTAAATGAGATCCTACACTTAAATCTAAAACTCAACGCCAAGCGAGTTTAAGTTATTTGTGTCGTGTTTACAAATATTCTACATCAGGTTTGGCTAGTGTATAGGCGTATACCTGCGCAATCTCAGTATTATTTAAATTATGGCTAGAGTTATTTGGAATCTTTTTCTACTAAATTTTATATTGAAATATTTGAATGACATGATTATAAATAATATTTATTGAATATATAAAATAGATCTCAAGTGGATTGTAAATTATGTGTCAAAATACAGCGCTCCTTTTTTCACAGTCGGGTAAATATCAAACAAAAACCAAGATAATTTTAGGTTAAGTAATACAGCGTGTTTACCTTTATGGCAGTCCTATAAAACTTCGTTAAATTAACTCTCTGTCCAGAAAGGGTAAAGGCTTATATATATTTAAATGAATTTGCCATATTTGGTACCTAAGTAGGCAGTAATTTTGTTTAAACAGTACATCTCAAAATTATTGATTTTCGAAAGGATTATAATGCTGTTTACCGCAGATGTCCATGACAGCGTTACCGGACTTTTGGCGGGCGCAGAGGGCGCGTGCTAAAAGAGGGTAATGGAGGTTTCGCCTAGGTGCACGAATGCACCTAAGGGCGGAAGCGGGGAATTCTTCGACCCGCATCCGGCGGGATTGGTTTTTGGTCGGTTGTGTAGTGTGCGGAAGCGAATCGGTTGCCGTCACCTCCGGGTTAGCGGTCACCGAGAACGTGTCTCGGTCTACGGAGGAGAGGAAAACTTATTGATCGGTCGACATTGACCTTTTATAATAGCTCCTGTTGCCTGGACTCTTACGAGACTAGTGTCCTCAGGTGCTCCGCAACCCGGCCCGGCTTTGCACGGGTATTAGATACCTAGAGCAATCTACAGATAGCTCAACAGGTCCATATTAATATCAGTCGCAAGCGTCCCCAAGACGCTGGCTGCATTGCCCCACCGTATGGCAATGCTAATGCGCTGCGACAGATACTCACCAACTCTCGGGTCACGCGTCGCTTCGAGCAGAAGACGTTCAGATAATATTATTGTCATCATCATCATCAGCCCATACACGTCCACTGCAGGACATAGGCCTCCCCCGTACGACGCCACAAATAGCGGTCCTGAGCCGCCTCCATCCATCAACTCCCTGCGACCGCTACGATGTCGTCGGTCCATCGAGTGGATGGTCTCCCATGTAGGGGCGGATTTGCCATAATCACCACGCTTGGCAGGTGGATTGGTGATCGCAGTGTTGGTGTTTAATAATACTCAGAAGGAAGCTGCTGCCCTTCCTCTGGTAGGTTCCCTTAGTCTGCGCTCTTACGACATCCACGGGTTGAGTTGGAGGGGTCGATATTCGTATGCCGTGGCCCCACGGCATAATATTATTCTAATAAACTAAAATTCGACATCATTATTACAATAATAGGCCAGTAGACCAGTTTAGGCGTAGGTTGGCCATGGCATTCTGAGCGCATTTTATGCGTAGTAAGACCTTTTAGTTGCAGTAGGTTCAGATTCCAAGAAATAATAAAAACTTAAAGAAACAGATCTATTTTTTGTTTCTTCTTATGATATTAGCTGTTGCACGCGCCTTCGCCCGCGTTTTATCAAGATAAAATATAGCCTATATGTTTTTCCAAGTCCCAAACTATACCCTTACCAAATTTCAGCCCAATCAGTTCAGTAGTTTTTGCGTGAAAGAGTAACAAACATTAACATTTATAATATAATATATTATAAATTACGTACCCTCATTATTACTATAAAAAAATAATTCTGCTTATTGCACAGTCGAGTTAAAAATAATCCTAAAGTCAACGTTTGTATGGATGGATGTATGTACGTATGTATGGATATTTGTTATTCTTTCACGCAAAAACTACTGAACCGATTAGGCTGAAATTTAGTATGGGTATAGTTTGGGAGCTGGAATAACGTATAGGCAATTTTTTATCCCGATAAAATGCGGGCGAAGGCGCGGGCAGCAGCTAGTGGCAAATAATGGTAGTTATAATGGTACATAGTTGTAAATATATCTTAGCATGCACAATGCACATTAATGGTAAATGATTAATTAATTAAAGAAGATTTTCCTCAAACAATAATATTTTCCATAACATGTATTAACTTAGAGTATCTAGAACGGAGATGTCAACGCAAGGCGTACCCCTCTGCCGGCCATATGGCCATACACGTTATATAAAACTACTTCACTCGTAACCGCGACCATTAGCTGTCGTTTCGTGTCGCGAAGTAGTGCTCAGTGAAAATGGTAAATTGTGCAGTAATACGGTGTAAAAGACGATCAGAGACATCAAACTTAAGGTACCACGGTATTTCCCATCACAAGTAAGTGATATTTTTGTCAATATTTTTTTGTAATATTGTTTAATTTAGATTCAAATGGAATAGCAGTTGCGACAGTTTTAATACGACGCAAACGCCTTGGTAGAGGGTGTAGGTGAGTAATGTGAGTATAAATTCCTTGGTAGAAGGCGTAGTGTGGGGACTAGTTGAATGAAATTGATTGAGTGAATGATGGAATGAATAAAATGCCATGTGTTTTTTTGTACCCATATTTAACCGATTTAAAAAAGGAGGTTCTGTATTGGACTAGTAATCTATGTATACAACATAATTTCAAATTAGTTAACGAAACACGGGGAAAGGATCTCTATCGGGAATACATTACTTGGAGCATTCAGAACGGGAGTAGCCGGGCGTACGCAGTCCGAGGTACATGAACAGTAATTTGTGTCTGTTTATAAAAACAAGTTTGCTGCGATTGTCTCTGTCATTCTGCCTTCAACATGTCGATTTATGGAGCTCCCTTAAAATTTTGGTGGTGCTGTGTCGTTTGTTTATTGCTATTTGCTTTGTACTTTTTGAACGCAGAAACATATAAACGTTTTTTATACAGCTGGTGTAGTACGTAAGATGAAAAAAAGTAGCCATGTCACTATCCAGTGACATGGGCTACTTTTTTCATCACAACTTGGATGAAACTGCGGTGCATAGCTAGTTCTTTATAAATAGACTGTGGATTGAAATATCAATACAGTACAAGTAGATTGATTGAATATTATATTAAATTTATAATACAAAGATGCTCCTAATGCTTAAACAAATAACTACAACGTATATAGTTTCAAAATCATTAAACTATTTCCAAGGAAAGGACTTATTTCCAAATATTCATCTCCATGTCTATGATAATGATTTCGTCAATCACAATATGGTGTTAGGAAGATTGGTTATGCAAAAGTATACAGATACTAGAATCTCTTTTCTTATGAAAATAAACTGATCCAAAGAAATGTGTACGTCACATTTACAATAAATTAGTCCATTTTAAAAACCAATAGTCTAAAATTTATGTAATAGGTTTACATTTATATTAAACACCACAATATCATTTTTTTTGCTCGCTTGGGGCAGTACATTTGCTAACAGCCGCTATTCTTCTCCTGCTCTTTATTTTTCTCACCCCACCACACCAATTAAGAAACTAAATATTTATCAAAATAATGCATTCATGAAAGATTCATCGAAATCAGTTCAGTCTTAGAAGTTCTAAGACTGAACCGATTTCTATGAAGATGTTCCAAGTTAGAACCCTAAGATTCATAATTGCGTAATATCTGTTGTAATTATGTAAGTACATACAATAACTATTAGCGCGCCGCGGTTTTACTTGCGTACATAGAATATAGCCTTGTGTTACTGACAACAGTGTACCTTTCTATTCGTAGAATAATTTTAGTAGTTAAAGAGATTACGCCCTACAAATCTATAAAAAAAGGAAAAGTATGATTTGGAACAACTGTGATTTCATTCATTTGATTTCATTCATTTTATCGGTCTTTTTACACCCCATCACTACTTTTTTGTGTTAGTGTGTAACTAAACAATAGTGTAACAACAGTAATTCTTTAATTGTGTGCTTGTTTTGTGTTTGTGTACAGCTTTTACTTGCGTGTGCGTTTATAGGGACGCTTAATTTTTCTGCATAATCACGCACACTAGCGTGATTATGTAAATGTGTGCTGTACCGTGCTACCTCCCGCGAAAACTGGCAGAATCATTTTAGTACTAAAAGTAGCGCTTGGCAACTCCCTTTCTAGATACTCTAAGTGTATTAAGTATGACGCACTAGCTCTAATTGTTGCAATAAAATGGATGGGTATCTATTACTATTCGTTTTAATTGTCTGGAAAACACGGCACGGGATTTCCTAGTTACTGAGTGGAACGGTTGACTAATACCCGAGCCATCAATCCCGTGTAGGTTACGGCGCGGTGTTACACGAACTTGTTTGCGTAAAAATGACAGTGTGGACGTCTCCCGAACATAGAGACAGAACCGAACATCCTTTGAACGAGACCAACTTTGGATGGACCGGCCCGTAACCCGTAACATTTGGCCGTAACAAAACAAAAACACCGTCCACACTTGTAACTGGCAGTACAAACAATGTTCGAGCGAAATTTCATAGATTGATATTTTGTATGGGAGCATGAGACGGATCGTAACATTTTTAGTTACGCGGTTTTTGTTACGTTTACTTTGTTTTGTTTTACCGAAATGTTACGAATGGGGACGCAACTTAAGATAAACCGGCCAAGAGAATCGAAATAAATTGTGAATATTTTAAAACTATTAAATACATACAAGCTTTTATGTAATCTAGGACCAATGTGCTTGGGAAGACAAATCCAACGAACCCAAACTCGACGTGGTTAAGTCGTTTCGTTTAGGAGTTCCTATGGCCACCTTCGGTTTCCATCATCAGACCAGCTCAATGGTACCATGAGATTGCATTGTCACCGAACTTACATAAGTATGCCAAATTTCAGCTCAATCTGTTGAGGATAACTAGTCTAAAATTGAGTTGCAAGATTCCATCCGAACAAACTTAGTATGTATTAACAAACTTAGTATGTATTAACAATCTTAGTATGTATTAACAAACTTAGTATGTATTAACAAACATTGCAGGATAAATGAAACCTTGTAAAATATTTGCTCACAATGTTTTTGAATGAGCTATCCAGGGATACCCAACGCAATCGTGTTGATGAGAAAAATATACCCTTTATAACCGACTTTAAAAGGAGGAGGTTCTCAATTCTTCTGTTTGTTTTTTTTTGTAAACTAACGTTAATGCGGTTAAAGAAGCTTTATTTCTCATAAAAACTATAGAAGTTCATTTAAAATGAGAATAAGTAATTCGTAAATAATGTTTAAATTACCTATATGCGGCGAGAGCTACACATAGCGGATATTATCCTTGGTTACACAATATTATACAACCGAAGATGATATCCGCCAGGTGTAGAGACTATTGCAAAGGAAAATGAAAATAACAAAAAAAGTCATGTTATTGTGGTGAATGGATGGACTGGGTAATTGGGCTATGGGGGAGACTACGGACGCCTGCCATAAACATACTCTCAATAATGTTACTAGCGGCTGACGGTGGCTTGCCGAATGCTGGATCCTCAAAATGTCGGGAGGAGGAACATCGGTGCGAACGACTAAGAGGTGTCGAGAGGTGCGGCCCCGATTTCAGCATCACGAAGACACGTGAGCGGGCTTCCTCGTTACTACGCCATTAGACACTTCCACCCCCGAGTCTACATCCTAAGATGCATCTCTCGCGACTCCACTCAGACCGGCCAATGAAGGCAAGCAAGAGGTGGGGATCTGGTTCTCTTGGGATACCACTCCGCAAGCGGAGACGGGAACCAGGAACTTCCCCGGGAGCACTCGGTATACCCCATATTATATTCTTTATTATTATTATATTCTCTTTATTAGGATATTCTTCTTACTCCGTGCGGGTATAGCCGCTAAGGATGGGAGTTATTGGATATATTGGCTACCGGTTATTAGTTGGGTATTTTGTTTCAATACTGCTAGTACCAACTGGTACCCAATAACGTTACAATACTCTATACCTGTCCTGATTTTTACCCAATATATTTCTAACCGATTTGGCTAGAAATACCAAATACTTGTTGCAGCTGCATAACTTTACGGGTGAACGGTCCGCTAGTACCTATGCGTAGATGATAGTTAGGTAAGTATAGGTATTGAAACGTTGGGTAGTTATGGCTCACGGTCGGTTAGGCGCGATGCTCGCTTTGCACAGTTATTCCCTAGCGGTATGTGGATTTTACAATAGCGTTTGATATTTTAGGACCATGCTAACAGGTACTGAGTTAGTTATTGAATACCGGACTCATCTCTAGTAAGTATAGGTATTGAAGCGTTGGGTAGTTATGGTTCACGGTCGGTTAAGCGCGATGCTCGCTTTGCACAGTTATTCCCTAGCGGTATGTGGATTTTACAATAGCGTTTGATATTTTAGGACCATGCTGACAGGTACTGAGTTAGTTATTGAATACCGGACTCATCTCTAGTAAGTATAGGTATTGAAGCGTTGGGTAGTTATGGTTCACGGTCGGTTAGGCGCGATGCTTGCTTTGCACAGTTATTCCCTAGCGGTATGTGGATTTTACAATAGCGTTTGATATTTTAGGACCATGCTGACAGGTACTGAGTTAGTTATTGAATACCGGACTCATCTCTAGTAAGTATAGGTTTTGAAGCTTTGGGTAGTTATGGTTCACGGTCGGTTAGGCGCGATGCTCGCTTTGCACAGTTATTCCCTAGCGGTATGTGGATTTTACAATAGCGTTTGATATTTTAGGACCATGCTGACAGGTACTGAGTTAGTTATTGAATACCGGACTCATCTCTAGTAAGTATAGGTTTTGAAGCTTTGGGTAGTTATGGTTCACGGTCGGTTAGGCGCGATGCTCGCTTTGCACAGTTATTCCCTAGCGGTATGTGGATTTTACAATAGCGTTTGATATTTTAGGACCATGCTGACAGGTACTGAGTTAGTTATTGAATACCGGACTCATCTCTAATAGCCGCGGGCGGGTTAGCTAGTTTAGTATATTAACTACCATACAAGCCTAGTCATTATCAAATAACAGATGGGTATATATTTTTTTTAGACCATAAGACTTAAAGCCGACCCAATAACATTCCCACTTGCAAAAAAGAACCTTGGCTCAGTTCTTCGGAATCTGCTTTGACATTGACCTGTATGGTAATATATATGAGTAATTATTATTGAGTAAGAATACAAATCTTTGCAATCAACGAATAATTTGAATCACGTTTGTCTTTTAAAAATTCGGAAGCAGAAAATTCGGCTAGAAGGTTCGGCATTAAAAGTATCTTATGATGACCTGCTAGCCGAATTTTCGACCATAGCGTCCAGTCTCAACTGAGTCTATGGTCAAGCATAGAGCTGCAAATTATGCTAACAAATCTGAACAAAAAGTAAAACTTGCTTTACTGTGCCGTACATGCTAAGAGTCATGATAAAGTCAAAAATAGAAATAACAAGCTGATGATGATGATCATCATATCAGCCCATACACGTCCACAGCTGGACATAGGCGTCCACCATACGACACGCCACAAATAGCGGTTCTGAGCCGCCTCCATCCATCGACTACTTGCGATCGCTACAATGTCGTCGGTCCATAGAGTGGATGGTCTCCCATGTAGGGGAGGATTTGCTATAATCGCCACGCTTGGCAGGCGGATTGGTGATCGCAGTGTAAATAACAAGCTCACCTATTACTAAATACATAAAAAAAATATCTCGTTATGTATTTTATAGACTAGCACATAGGTGTTTGTTTTACAAGACGAATACACGTCCAAGATTCTATTTACACACTTATATAAATATTTGAGTAACCACTTGAGAGATTAAAATTCGAGAAGTGAGAGAGTAAACATTACATTATGCGAGTGACGTACTTGGGTCTAGATTGTTTACTGTCATCGTCATCATATCAGCCCATACACGTCCACAGCTGGACATAGGCTTACCCCAAGGTTCACTATATTACCACATTACCTAATCTGTGGTATAACTGTGTAATCAAGTTCCAAATTAACTATACTATACCCAAGTCAAACTCAATGTGTAATGTTTGTAAATAAACCACCTATACTTAACCAAGAATTCACTCTGTTGCCGCGTCTTTTTAAATGCAATTTACTTTACTTTTCGAATTGAGATCCTTCCTTCAATAAATATTGCCTACATTGTAACTGAAACTCTATGCCAAGAAAGTGAGTTTGTTTTTTGTATTGTGGTTTGTTTCTAAACATTACACATCGAATTTAGCTAGTGCATAGGTGATAGAATCCAACAATTTTTTGTAAACAAAGTCATTTATGGCAAATAACTTTTTTAAAAATTATCATTAATCACAACAATAACAGAAAACACAGAAACCTAAAACAAACCTCAACATCGCGCCCTCGTGCACGCGCAGCGTATAAAAGCGCAAATACCAGTTGAAAAACGGACGAGAGACGAATGAAATGATGAACGAAAGCTGTCAAAACCCTCCTGGCTCTTATTTGTATTAAATAACCATTTAACCTATCTAAAAGAAAAATAAATGTATTTTTTTTAATTAACCGTTTCAAGTCTAATTATTTATACGACATCCTGTATAATAAATTCATAAAATAAATAAATAAAGTTGGACAATCCCATCCACAGCATCATCTAGACCTAAGCAGAGGTTGTGTTATGGGTAGGTACTAGATAACTGATATACATAATACAATATATTACATAGATATGTAGATAATAATTTATATTTTTTTACGACAAATATTTGTAAATCGTACAAAAATTTGTCCCAAGGCAAGGATCAAACCCGCAATCTCCTGTATTGCAGACGGACCTTCACCCGCCACGCCACGTCGGTCGTTCGTCTAATGATTTTAATTCTGTGCGTGCATGTGACGGCCAAAAGTACAGTCAACCACATAATGATTTACGTATCTATTCATAAAATCGCTTATGCATTTAAATTTCATGTTATTAATTAAAATAATCACAAACTTTAACATAATTCCGATTTTAACCACTAATTTGTTGTAAACGAATAAGCATTGATTTATCTTTGCCTTGACCTAATAAACATTCGCCGCCGTGGGGCCGCGGCGTACGAATATCGACCCCTCCAACTCAACCCGTGGATGTCGTAAAAGCCGACTAAGGGAACCTACCAGAGGAAGGGCAGCAGCTTCCTACTGAGTATTTTTAAACATCAACACTGCGATCACCAATCCGCCTGCCAAGCGTGGTGATTATGGCAAATCCCCCCTACATGGGAGACCATCCACTCGATGGACCGACGACATCGTAGCGGTCGCACTGAGTCGATGGATGGAGGCGGTTCAGGACCGCTATTTGTGGCGTCGTACGGGGGAGGCCTATGTCCAGCAGTGGACGTGTATGGGCTGATGATGATGATGATGATGATCAATAAACATTCCGTCAGTTCACCATAGATTATCTACATTTAAAAAGTCAAAAGTCAAAAATATTTATTTCCGTAAATATGTACAATAAATATACACTTAGAAAAGGTCAAATTGTTAAAATTAAACACTGACATGGAAATAAAGTGATATTTTGTTTTCGGTCGCTCCGGTGTGTAGATTGTAAAGAAGCGAGCGACGAAGAAACCTTTATTTTTCGAGTTGGAGCAAAATCCGTCCCAAGCTTTTTTATACATAGTATGATATTTTGTAATAATCCTTTTTGAAAAGGATATCTTTGTCAATTTGTTTGAATTTATTTATTGAAATAGTTTGCAACTCGCTACGAGTTTTGCTGTAGAAGAATATGTATAAATAACCCTTTAAAAGATACATTAAAATTATTTACCATGATTTGAGTTTTGAGTTCTCCAATATAATATATACCGGCACAGTTACATGCGCCATGATCACGGAACAACTAAAGTCACTGCGTCAATATTCGTAGCAAAAGACAAAGAAAGAGGGTAGATCGATATATCTGCCAATAAAAACTAACTCGCAGGGACTTTAGTTGTTCCGTGATCATGGCGCATGTAACTGTGCCGAAATATTGGAGAACTCAAAACTCAAATCATGGTAAATATCCCGTTAACTTTAGTGTTGTAAATAACCATGATAGTTTCAAAAGTTTTAACATTAAAATTACTTTCCTTCTTTTGTTTTTCCTAAAAATGATAATTAATTTTCGTATCAATACCAGTCGGAAGCGTCCTGAAGCTGGCTGCATTGCCCCGCGCTGTATGGCAATGCTAACGCTTCCGACTAGGTATTGCTATGGATCTATCAGTTGAGCTTCCTGTAGATTGTTTGTAACAGTATGTATGTTAGCTCAATGTAAATACTAGTTCTAATGCTAATACTAATTGTAATATTCTTTGTTAATAAATATTTCCGTTGGCTCTTAATTGTGATTGTATTAAAATTAGTATTTATTTTGTTTCTCATTTCCATGATCACGGGCCATATAGTGACCCGGTCCTTTGGGAGGCATGCGTGGAGCCGAAGCCAACAGCACAGAGGCCCTTTATGAGAATTAATGTAAAGGCGAGAGCTACACATAGCGGATATCATCCTTGGTTGCACAATATGATACACCCGAAGATGATATCCGCCAGGTGTAGAGACTATTGCAAAGGAAAATGAAAATAACAAAAAAGCCATGTTATTGTGGTGAATGGATGGACTGGGTAATTGGGCTATGGGGGAATTAGTATTTATTATTAATTATTTTTTTATATTGTGTATTGCAGGTATTTAATGTGTAATTTATGGACAACCAACACGTCTGAACAAACATATTCTTTTGTATTAATATATATAATGAAATATCTACATTATTACAGATATAAAAATCTGTGAAAATCATTTTGCTTCTCTGTCTATTTACGTAAGTTAGGAAAACTATTGCTCTCACACTTGTTGCATATAATGTAATTTTTTAAATAGCTAAAGCAAGGCATACCGTGATTTTTCTTTTAGGGAGTGGGATGTGATAGGTTAAAAATAATTTTCTAGCTTTTTTCGACTGAGACGGGATCAGAATGCAGGGGAAAAAACTGCATACCGGCCCAGTTTTAGTCATTTTAAGCAAGTGTCACAGTCCAAACTAAAAGCCAAAGCACCAATGACCCTGTAAGTAAGTATACTCACAAATAAATCTTTCTATTCATATCATTGGCAGATTGTACTGTTAAATGCAAGTACAGACAGCAACAGAGAATAAGATTTAAATAATTACTTATTAAGAGATTCATTTTGTTTCATTTTCTAATTTAGGCTGTATGTATGTTTTTTTTTAATATTTTTATGTAGGTTCGTCAATTTCTCCGTCAGTTATGGACCGATTTGGATGATTCTTTTGCAATTGTATAGAAGACTGCCTGCGCCTTCGCCCGCGTTTTATCAGGATAAGAAATAGCCTATATGTTATTCCTGATCCCAAACTATACCCATACCAAAATTCCGCCTAATCGGTTCAGTATTTTTTGCGTGAAAGTGTAACAAATATCCATACATCCATCCATACAAACTTTGATATTTATAATATTAGTACGATTATCGCTAGGTGTTGCCATAATAATATTGCCGAGAGATTAGTATTTATTCAGAAAAACTGATATATTCTATTTTTCAGTTTTAATTTAGTTAATAGTTATTGTACATACTTATTGTATGACTAATAAACTATTTCATTTCATTTTGACGACCTCTGTGGTGCGGCGGGCGAAGGTACGCCTGCAACGCAGGAGGTTGCGGGTTCGCTACCCGCCTCGGGACAAAATGTTTGTACGATCTGTAAATATTTGTTCAGGGTGTTCTGGATGTTTTCTATGTATAATAAAAAATATCTATCTATGTAGTGTATTATATTATGGATGCCAGTTATCTAGTACCAATAACACAAGCTCTGCTTAGCTTGGGGCTGATGCTGTGATAGATTGACCAAAATTATTTGTTTTAAGTAAAGTGTACTACAAGTAAAGTGGAAGGCACAAACTAGCTTGTTTTATGGCCCGTTAAACGCAGAGGTCTAAACAATTTGATTCATCGTTAATATATTTTTTTTACGCAACGGCACCTTGAACCAATCCTTGTATTTCAAATCCGAAAGTTGTTTTAGGTATTGCCTAACTATTTATATTTATTAAAATCTGATATTTAACTTAGAATGCATGAATCTATTCTAGATTGGTTTTAGAGCCTATTTATTTATTTATTAAAACGTGTACCGACCACATACATTCAGTTTAAAGTTCCAGCGTTAAGGGACTACCCCGAACCAAATCAGCACCGCCACCTATTTTATCGTATTATTAAGGTAAACAAAGGAATTTTTAAAAATATCTTGGCCTATCAACAGACTTTGTAATAGGTATTATATTGTATAGCTTCGGAGGAGATGCAAAAACCGAGGTTGGTGACCAAAAAGTGCAACTTCGCATATCTTCCTAAATTATACAAAATGAAACTATTAGGCATTAAAAAAACTTATGATAGATATCAAAAACGGGCCAAGGGATTTTAGAAAATTCCTTTGTTTAACGTATACGGTAAAATAGGTGGCGGCGTTAGTTTGGGTCAGAGAACTGCTGAAACAAGTTAAGTCTGTTTTAACTGGAAACAAACTTAAATTAAATCCTGCCCTGTTATGCATGTTACTAACAGGTGAACATGAAATTTCTAAGAATAAGATTCACAAACGGCGTGTTTAGAGAGTCCGCGATATTTTTTGTTGACAAAAAAGGAGTAACAAAGCTACAGTAGAATGTTGGTGAATAACTTTTGTATCTATAGAGCAAGTAGCATAATTACAAAACAACTTCTGGTTTGAAATCAAAAAGAATTGGTATTGAAACCTAAAACTTATTTTAATTCATCGTTTTATTGGTCTCTCGTCCGTTCTCGACCTAGAATTTGAACTTTATCGCTGCACGTCTGAAATAATGCGTTATTGACGTGAATTTATATAGTTTTTAACAATTATCTTACTGTTATATTGTTCTTTTCTGTTATTGTTATCATTATTTGTTAATTTAAATTCATCGATGGTCTATGATGACATAAAATAATTTGAATCTAGAACCGAGGAGGTATAAAGTTTCTTTGGTTTAGGTAATCTAAGAGTAGGAGTTGCAAAAGGATATTTTTGGATTTTGAATATAAATTCACAATTCAAAAATATCCTTATACTAGCTGCTGCCTGCGTCTTCGCCCGTGTTTTATCGGGATAAAAAATATAGCCTATATGTTATTCCAGGTCCCAAACTATACCCATATCAAATTTCAGCCTAATCGGTTCAGTAGTTTTTTCGTGAAAGAGTATAAACCGAGATATTACCGGAATGCATAAAAAATGAGGAAAAAGAAACGCTATTTTGTAAAAAACTTAAATTATTTTTATTAGAAAAATGTTATTACTCCGTTGACCAATTTGCTTCTGACAAACTGACATGATTATTTTTATATTTACATGACATAATAATTCATTGACATTATCATTTTTATATTTTATAACATTGCATGAATTTAGATTTTTTATTACATATGTTTATTGATTATTTATATGTTAATAATGTAATTAGTCATGAACTCTTTTGCAGTGCCCTTACAGGGTGCATGTACCTATTGACATAAGCTACCTACTTAGATCTAAGCTGTATAAATGTACATGTAAGCAAAATAAATGAAATATGAAATAAATATCCATACAAACTTTGACATTTTATAATATTAGCAGGAAGTAGGATAGTTTATTAAGAGTTGCGAAAACAGAGTTCGGTGGCCAAAAAGTGTAACTTTGCATCTCTTCCTAAGCTATAAAAAATTAAACTAATACAGAGGCATTAAAAAAAGCTAATGATAGATATCTATCACAAACGGGCCACGGGATTTTTGAAAATTCCTTTGCTTAGCGTAATAATACGATAAAATAGGTGGTGGCGCTAGTTTGGGTCAGGGAACCACCTTAAGCTGAGACATGAACTTTTTGATTTACATGCTGGAGGCACTTTGTTAGAATATGTCTCTATATATTTTTAATTTATAAAGTTCCTATACCTATACAAAAACACATTAGTAAGTACTAATGTGTTTTTGTGGACCAATAATAGTACATTGTACACCTAGGCGAAACAAATCAAATCAAATCAAATCATTTATTTGCTGTAATGTAGGTACAAAAGTTATTAATTAAAAATGGTATTTCCAATACATTACTACCTCATCGAGGCGAGAAAGTGCACAATTCCTATCGAGTGTTTCATTTGAGTCCTTGAAACACACGAGGTAGGAATCGCACTTTCTGCCGCATACATAGTGCTTTATACAACACCTTCGAGGAAAATAAAAAACAGAATAAATCTTGTATTTCTGGCGGTGTCATAATACTTTCACTATCAGTCGACGACATTCTGTAGAATTAATAAAATTGCCTACACCAAATTCAAATTTAGAAGAACTTCACGCGTCAGCCTTTGTCGCTTGGGTTCTATTTTCAAAATATTGTTTGGAAATCGGAAGAGGCATAAGCGGACTTTTAGTAAATAGTTTTGTCTTTTGACCTATAGTGAAAATTACAATAGCTACCGGCCGATCATTTAGGAAAATAAAAAAAGAACACGTTAGAAATGGATTTCCACACACTTTTCCTTCCCGCTAAAACGCGTGAGAAATGAAATTCCTAATAATAGAGTTTTCCTCCCGGATTCTTACACGCCTGCAATGACTGACTTTCTATCTTATACTTTTACATTTCTTCTTTTTCTTTTTCACTTCTTCCACTAGTGGACAAAAAATTGAAGTGAAGAGAATATCAATAACAGCTTATTTCTTATCTGATAATAATAACTATGTTTATAGTATAAAATTTGACTTGTCTAAGTGCTTATTTTGTAAGCCTGAAGAAATAAAGTTATTGATTCTGATTCTTATATCTGGAAAAGGAATAGGCTACTTTCCGAGCGGGTGTAGTATAAATTGATTTTCTTTCTTTCTTTTTTACTCCTTATTTCTAAGTCGGTAGAAATGTACATTGCACATAATTTTTTATCTGCGCGCCTTAGGTAATATTTTTTGAGTGTTACTATACTGTTTGCGAAAGTCTCCAAGCAACAAAACGACTAAAGCGATTTTGATAATTGAGCTATTAAAATACGCGTCTGATCTCAACCGTCCGAGTTACAATCGCATTTTTATTGCTCTATGTTATGGATTACTGGCTGACCCGCCTGCAATTTCATTTGCGTAGACTTTAGCAATACCTCAAGTAATGTTTTTTTCCATGCACTGTCATCGCCGAATATTGGTTTCCTCTGCAACTCTGCTAATTTTCAAGAAAATTTTAGAACACGTATCAATGTTTAATACCTAATGTATATACGCACTCACAGGAATCTCGAAATTAAACACGCCTTTTTTCGAGATTTAGATAATAGGAACACCTTTATTCGAGATTACAAAAAAAGTACTTAGATAATAGGAAAATTTCAAACTATCAAAAACTTTGATAGAAAGAAATGTTGAAATGTTGACAAACAATGAAGCACAAAGAGCGGCCTTATCATATTGAGCGATCTCTTCCAGGTAACCTTGGGATAGACTGGAGAACAACATAAGAGAATAATATAGACGGTGGCGTTTGAGTAACTTATGGAAATAAAAACAATAAAAATTACATAAAAGATACCTACACTACGTAGGTACTATAATAGCTACTACTATAATAGCTACTACTATAATAGCTACTACTATAATAGCTACTACTATAATAGCTACTACTATAATAGCTACTACTATAATACCTACTATTATAATAGCTATTACTATAATAGCTTCTACTATAATATCTACTACTATAATAGCTACTACTATAATAGCTACTACTATAATACCTACTACTATAATAGCTACTACTATAATATCTACTACTATAATACCTACTACTATAATATCTACTACTATAATAGCTACTACTATAATAGCTACTACTATAATACTTACTACTATAATAGCTATTACTATAATAGCTTCTACTATAATAGCTACTACTATAATAGCTACTACTATAATAGCTACTGTAATACCTACACTACGTACTATAATACCTACTTATCATAAACTTCCATAAACATACGAGTATACTTTGAATCTTTGAATGATGGTAAAACAGAAAAAAAATTGTTTCGCGATTTCCAACTCCTTAGAAAGAAAACATATAAAACCACATGCAGCCCCGAAAAAATGAATTCTAGGCAGAAAAGAGCACTCTGCTTTACAACCCCAAGGACCGAGGGGTGGTCACCCCTCGAGTTGAAGCCGGGGCAAAGAGGCATAGCCCCGAGGCCCCCCTCCGTGCCCCCAACCAGGGCCGGAAACAAGACTGCTGCTCGAAAGAAAATTCTAAAAATCCGTTCATTGTAGTTTACGGCCTTAGGAAGCCTTACTTATGCAAAAATTTGGAAAAATAACTCATCACAAATGTTTCGAACATTTTCTGATGAGTTATCATCAAAACTTTGACACCGATTTTGACAACGTTAGAATAGAAATATCCAAAAATCGTTCTTAGGGGGTGTCGTAAAAGAAACCTACATGCTACATTTCAGGCTCATAGCTAGCTCTTGTAGTTCCTGAGATTTCTTGATTTGTCTCATTTATAAATATAGAAAGGAGAATAGAGAAAGTCCAGGTACCAAACTTTTCAATAAAAATAATTTACGCGATTATCAGGTGGACCACGGAAGAATATGTTTACCCGTGGTCCACCAGGTGGACAAAATAGGTGAACCACGGGAAAGAAGGGACTATACCCATACCAAATTTCAGCCTAATCGGTTCAGTAGTTTTTGCGTGAAAGAGTAACAATATCCATACATCCATCCATACAAACTTTGACATTTATAATATTAATAGGAAGAAGGGTACGTTATACATAATAAATAGTATTCATTTAAAAATAAATTATTGTAATTAATGGCATGATTAATTTATTAAATGAATAAACAGAATTAAAAGTAATTACTTTGTAATGTGTACTGCACGCTAGCCGTGGGGTCGCGGCGTACGAATATCGACCCCTCCAACTCAACCCATGGATGTCGTAAAAGCCGACTAAGGGAACCTACCAGAGGAAGGGCAGCAGCTTCCTTCTCAGTATTTTTAAACACCAACACTGCGATCACCAATCCGCCTGCCAAGCGTGGTGATTATAGCAAATCCCCTACATGGGAGACCACCCACTCGATGGACCGACGACATCGTAGCGGTCGCAAGGAGTCGTTGGATAGAGGCGGCTCAGGACCGCTATTCGTGGTGTCGTATGGGGGAGGCCTATGTCCAGCAGTGGACGTGTATGGGCTGATGATGATGACTGCACGCTAGCCAAAAGTAGGATCTCAAATCGAAAAGTAATGTAAATTGCGTATAAAAACACGCGGCAACCGAGTGAATTTTAGGTTACGTATAGGCGGTTAGTTTACAAACATTCCACATCGAGTTTGGCCAATGTATAGGTGTTTATTTAATCACCTTTGTGGAATACCTATGTACATACATTATTATGCAAAAAAAAAACAATTGTATTTAAGAGAATGGCTTGGTTGGCAGTTCTTTTTATTAAGCCCCGGTCGGAGCAAAGTATACAAAATACAAAAACAAATATTTACCTGTATTTCTAAAGACCTTTAAAACTGGTGGGTAGGGAAGTGTTTTTGTAATAGCGAAGTAAGCTTTCAACTTAATACGTTTTTATTTTAACGTAATGGCAAAGTTTGTTTGTTGACGTAAAGTCAAGGTTGGCAAGGTTATCTTTTTGTTTAAGGGTTCCTTTTAGTCTTTATAACAACAAAGGGGTCGTCCATTAATCACTTGGGACTCAATAGGGGGGAGGGGGTTCGATAAAAATCACGAAATATCACGAGGAGGATGGATGGATGGAGGCGGCTCAGGACCGCTATTCGATGGCGTCGTTTGAGGGAGGCCTATTTTTGAATTTTTTGTACCCCCCGAGGTGATATGTCGTTAGGTTTAAGACTAACCCCCCTCTCCTACCCAAAATCACGTGTATTTAAGGACCTTTAAAATGAATATTATCTTTAAATACAGGTACCTTAGTATAATATTGCGGTTGTCGCGGTGGATGGGCGACTCAAGCTCACACGCTGCTTTTCGGTTGTATAGAAATCGCGCGTTCAACGACAAAATAAATACACGTGATATCTTACTACACCCCTTCCCTCCTCGTGATCATCATTATCATCATCAGCCCGTACACGTCTAAGTAATATTATTCATTTTAAAGATGATTTGTCAATACAAAAAAATACACGTGATTTTGGGTAGGGGAGGGGGGGGGGTTAGTCTTAAACCTCACGACATATCACCAGGGGGTGGTTCAAGAAATGCCAAAAAAAACATCACGTGATTAATGGAGGACCCCAAATAACAAAAATAACTTCGTTAAAATAAAAGGAGCCCTTTCCCACGCCCACCGCGACAACTGCAATATTATACTTACCTGTATTTCAAGATAATATTATTCATTTTAAAGATGCTTTGTAAATACAAAAAAAGACACGTGATTTTCCGTAGAGGAGTTAGTCTTAAACCTCACGACATATCACCATGGGGGGTACAAAAATGCTAAAAAACATCACGTGATTACTGGAGGACCCCACAAACATAAATAACTTGGTTAAAATTAAAGGGGGTCTTCATATGAAGACCCTTATACAACAAACGTGATTTAGGCGTTATTTGCTCGATATAATATTAAATCTTGACGATTGTACGGATGACGGAATACTTCATGTACAAGCCTGACTCCCGCACTTGGTCGTTTTTTTTATAATGGGAATATCTTTAAGCTGAAAGTTTCAGCCGGCTAACCAAACATCAAAATCTCATGTCAAAATATGACATGAAAAGTTATTCTCTTGCTGATTTGAAGTTGACAAGAGATCGACTGTTATAGTAAGCTCGGTTTCCACCGCAAGCGGAGCGGACCCAGGCGGTCTTATGCCGCACACTAGCGCCACCACCTATTTTTATTTAAAATTACGTAAAGCACAGTTTGTGATAGGTACCTATCCTAAGCATTTTTAATCCCTCTGAAATAGTTTAGTTTCGTATAATTTTGACTGAGAAGCGAAAACCGAGTTCTATGGCCACCAAGAGCAACTTCGCTATTCTGCTTATAGGAAATAAAAGAAAACTATTTTATAGGCATCAAAAATAGTCTATGATACGTATCATAAACTGTACATTGGATATTTGAAAATTCCTTTGATAAACGTAATCAGAGGAAAGAAAAGGCAGCGGCGCTAGTTTGAGGCACCTTTATATCTGAACCGAAAAAAATCGAAAACCCGATCGTGAGTGTATCACTCACGACCGTATCGGGTTGCCGCGAGATTCAAATATATTTTTTTTGCTCACATGTACAATAGTTTAGACAGTTTAGGTGTTAATGTGCAAAAGGGCACTGCAAAAGAAATTATACAAAAATAAATTAGTTCAAATTAAAATACATCGGAAAGTATCAAATAGTTAGTTTTTTCTGCGTTCTACAATGAAGAAAACTGGCGGAAAAGTAATTTGCCGCAAATCGTAAACCATTTTCTAAACGCAAAAATAAAATCCGTTGCAGAAAGCAGAAAAAAATTTATTGAAAAAAAAATCTCCATACCAAAACGATCACCTTAACCAGCTGCATTATTAAACGCAAAATGCATATTTTCCAGCCAACTTGTAAGACTACTTTTTTTTATCTTTGGTCAATAACTTCTTAAGTATTTACTACTTTTCATAATATACCTACTAAGTTTTACGCAAGATCATTCAGCTTTACAAATGATACCTCTTAAATTCGAGGTTATACTGTGGGTAGAATTAAATCTATCCATGAATGGAATAGGTATTCGTACCTTCGAATATTACTTTCCGCTATTTGTGTCGTCGTCGTATGGGGAGGCCTATGTCCAGTAGTGGACATGTATGGGCTGATGCGATGAATATTACTTATGTTTAACACCTGTATTAGTTATGTATATATTATATTAGTTACCATTGTATTATATTGTAACTATGTTGGTAAAGCGTCCGATTAAGTCGACTTGTTTTTTTTTAGAGTTAATGATATATATCTTCGTTTGACCACAATCTCACCTGATGGAAAGTGACGATGTGGCCAACGTTGTATCACGAAGGTCTAGAAGACGCCTATTGTTTATAAGACCCAGGTGGTAATTGGTCGAAAATTGCTACTAAATTGTCATAGATCTTTATTATATTTGAACAAAAGTAGGTAGGTATTGTTTACCTGTCGCATTCTTATCAATAAACACGTAATGCAATAATGATATAGTTAGTAAAACGCGACAATTTACTAGTAAAATTTAAAAATAATCTACACAATTATTAATCTAAAAATAGGGTGATAAATATCTTTGAATTGTTATAACAAACCTTTGTCATAAAGAGGAAGGTTTTCGAACCTAAAATTTTTATTTTTCTTTCATATGCACTGTCAAACCTAAAAAATATTGAATTAAAAAAAAATGCTTCCACAAAAACAAAAAAAAACCTTCGTAACTGCTTGGACCGTACTTACTAACCCATTGTCTTAGAAATTTCAGCAAAGCAAAAAATTTGACAATATAAACTACAAAACAAAACTCACCTTATTATAAAAAAAAACTCCAAAACACACCACTACACTGCACTTTCAATCTTTTAACTTGACACTGAGTTGCGTAAAAATCAACCTCTGCACTACCCGACAGTCCGACGCAGAATGGTATAACATACAGCTGTCTTCGAAGAGGCAATGACATAAAAGGTTATGGGCGGCTATAATAATTAAAAAGTGACGTAGGTTATGAATTAGATTAACTATAGGCTATAGATGTCTATACTCCGATTTAGAATCGAAGATATTTTATGTCAACAAAGATATTTATGAATGAAAACTTAGCAAAAACTGATAACAATAACAGAAAACAACAAGGTAACAGCAAAATTTTCAGTAAATAACACAAACTTCAACAATGCATAATGTCACATGTGTAGCAAAAATTGTTTTCATTTGATTTCTAAAACGAACGAGATGATGAATGAAAGCTTTCAAAACCAAACAACGTTTCGAGCTTCTGTGCTTTGCTTCGATGATACCAATGTCGTTAAAATTTTGGGTGATCTAAATGTAAATCTAAATCTAATGATAATCTAAACCTACTTACGACCAAAGATGAGGTTATGTGACTTGCTATAAACAACAAGAAAACATCAAAAAGGATTCTCTGTTTTACAACGGTGCCCTAAAAACTTTCCAAAATCTACTAAATCATGAAATATCATAATTATTTCACAAAACTATTGTGTAATGATGTAATACAATTAATTAGCGACTACTTAATTATGATAACAACTTACATTATACTTAATTTAATGAGCTAGTGAAAGTAACATTTTTGCGATAAAATAATTTGCTGATTCATTTATATTGTCTACTAGTGACCCGCCCTGGCTTCGCGCGGGTAGTAGAGAATATTATGCCTGCATGTTCTTTAACTTAAGATAGAATGGGGATGTAAGAGGTATCAATATATGCCATCCCGGACTTTTTTAGATCTATAAAAGATAACCCACTTTGTTTTTTTATTATATTTCCAAGGGATTAGGCAGCGTTTTCATTCAAAGCTCCTGACCAGCTCCGCCTCGGTGGCTTGACGTTTTCCGACATTTCTAACAATTATCTTTATATTTCCAATTTACACAAAACCTTGATAAATTATATAAAAATTTATAAACACTTTCCTCATGACTCACTTATGGATTTAGTTATTTAGTCATTTATTTAATTATTAAATATAACGGAATATTCACAAATTTCACTTATTAATTATTTATTTTTAAGGAAGGCCTGCAGTTTATTCTATTAGAAAGTAAAATACAAGAATCTAGCTAAAAGAAAAGCTAATAACTGGCCTTCACGGCTAGGTGACAGTGTAAATTTTAAGTAAGCTATGTATTCATACATTAGAAAAATATAGTTCAAAACTAAAACCCGACATACTAAGGTAGTCGGAGGCCTTTGTAACTAATTGCACCGTAGGTATATGGGGTGGGTGCCTCCGACTACCTTAGTATCAAAAGAAAATAATAAGGACAATAAATAGGTGAACGCTTGTTAAAGACTTTTATGTAGTCGGGTTTTAGTTTTTAAATATATATTTTTGACACTTTTTTGCTAATAGTTTGAGAATCGTTAACCTCACAAAAGTTTGAGAAACTGTTTCGGAAAGTACAAACAAAGACCTTTGCAACGATACCGCACACGCATATTTACTAACATTGAGATTTTCGACCCTTACTTAGACCCCCGCTATCTCGTTAGACCCCCAGTTTTATTTGACGCCACATAGCCTATAACCATCGGGCTATTAAGACGAATCATATGACACCTCATTTGTTGAAATCGGACCAGTAGTTTCAGCGCTACGTGGGAACATAAAAATCGGCTACGTACATACATACATAGGGTGTCAAAATCATAACCCTCGTCCTAGTCGGGTAAAAATTTTTAAGTTATACAATCTTCGAATTTCGAAGATTCAAATGAGAAGAACTAGAACAAAACTGTGTTATATGTAATTATAACAGTAGGTACCTAATTGTCTTACCTAACGGTAATAAAATAGAAACAAAGACCAAGTCTTTGTAGGTAACGTAAGGTAAATAAACATTGATGTACTAAAAAAAAGTTTTTTTTTTTATTTACACTGATGTATTATCAGTGTAAATAAATAAATAAATAATGTTGGACAATTCACACAGCATTATCTAGCACCAAGCTAAGCAGAGCTTGTGTTATGGGTACTAGATAACGATTAGTGACAAAGAAAATAACAATCAAATAATATAAACAAATTAAACTAGTATTTACAATTGAAACAATTGAGCTAACTGCAGACTGTTGCAAACAATCTATAGATAGCTCAACTGGTCCATAGATAACTAATATACATAATACAATATATTACATAGATTATTTTTTATTATATATAGAAAATTGACCAGAACACCCTGAACAAATATTTGCAGATCGTAAAAATATTCGTCCCGAGGCGGAAATCGAACCCGCAACCTCCAGCGTCGCAGGCGGACCTTCGCCCACCGCGCCACATCGGTCGTCAGATATCTACATATACGTATAAAATTAACATAGAATTGAAAACAAAACGATAGGTGAACACCGCATGAAAATCTGTTCAGTAGTTTTTGACACTATGATATGTTCAGACTGATAGGCAGACAGACAGACGCGGTGGAGTACTTTGTTCTATAATATGTTGTGAAGTACCTACTTACTTACTGTCGTGGCGCAGTGACTCGAAGTGGATTGACCTCCGACACCAGGGATCACCAGCTGTCCCGGTCCCTGTTTCAGTACAGTCATCATTCTCAATTTCGTCGATAATATTTTTATGGAATCATCTCGGGATCATTTTTTAAACAATAGTGAAAGAATTTTTAAAATCAGTCTATTGGTTAAAATCGGTCTATTGGCGGAGATATGAGGTTAAAGAAGCTTTATTTCTGAGAAATTCATTTACAATGAGAATAATTAATTCGTAAATAATGTTTAAATTACCTATAGGACTTACTTATACATAGTTGTAGGTAATCTAAGTTCTTATATAATAGTGCTATTTAACATAATTTAGAATAGATAGATACAAAGGAAATGTTATTTTATTACAAGCCAACAAAAATCAAAAATAAACAGGGAAGGTTGTGTTGAGTCACGTAACATATGTACGTAGAATAAAAACACAGACGAATTGAGAACCTCCTCCTTTTTTGAAGTCGGTTAAAAATCAACGAACAATACTTTAAAAAACATACCTTATATACAGCCGAACACAGAACAGCCTCTTATCGAAGTCAGTTAAAAATTATATAAATCGAACCTGTATTATGAAACCGATCGATCTATATAAAATAAGGATCATAATTAATGTCATAAATTAACTATTCACTTAACTATTTAAGTAATACAATTTAAGGAAGACCGTGAAATCTAAACCAATAACTTAAAATGAGTACAAATAATATCTTTATTGTAGCTATTTTAGTTATTTATAGATTTCATGGTCTTCCTTAGATTTTATTACTTATCATTCAAAGTTTTTAAACCTTACGCGATCTGAATAAGCATTGCCATACAGCGGGGCAATGCAGCCAGCATCTTGGGGACGTTTCCGACTGGTATTGATATGGACCAGTTGATTTACCTGTAGATTGTTTGGAACAATCTACAGTTAACTCAATTGTTTCTATTGTAAATACTAGTTTAATTTCTTTATATTATTTGATAATTGATGAATATAAGACTGTTTATAGTACAAAATTTGACTTGTCTAAGTGCTTATTTTGTAAGCCTACAGAAAATTATTGAAACCTAAAATCTATAGAATTTTCGTAGTTCCCTGTCCGCACCATAGACGTACTGTACCAAAGCAAGATAGTTATATGTTTTTTTGGTTAAAATAAGTTATTTCTCTCTCTCAAAACCTATGGAAATGAGACGTAACAATCACATCTCGATACTCGGTTTCAGTTAATTGCTTTGTAAGATAAACTTCTCACAATGGACTAATAACACGTTTCATTATATACACTCGCATAATCATTTGTATTGTTAACACAAGGGCATCATCTGTATCATGTAAATTACCTACTAAGCCTCCATTGTCACTTAGAAGATGTCAGCGTTTGATTCATTACTAGTTTCTGCTTGCAGTTTCGAACGCGTGGTGTCTATAGAATCGTTTAAAGGTTTTTTTTATACCAGGGAACTGATTTATGAAATATGAATATGAAAATAATAATGAATAAATTATTTATTGTTTTTTTTACTAAATAAATGATGCTGGACGATCCACACAGCATCACCTAGCCATGGGGCTATGTGCTGTGCTAAGCAAAGCTTGTATTATGGGTACTAGATGACTGGTATCCTTCCTACTAATATAATGTCATCATATCAATCCTTACACTTCACACTTCCACAGCTGGACATCGGCCTCCCCCATACGGCGCCACAAATAGCGGTCCTGAGTCGCCTCCTTCCATCGACTCCCTGCGACCGCTACAATGTCGTCGGTCGAGTGGATGGTATCCCATGTAGGGGGGATTTGCCATAATCAACACGCTTGGCAGGCGGATTGGTGATCGCAGTGTTGGTGTCGAAAAATACTCAGAAAGAAGCTGCTGACCTTCCTCTGGTTGGTCCCCTTAGTCGGCTTTTACGACATCCACGGGTTGAGTTGGAGGGGTCGATATTCGTACGCCGCGACCCCACGGCCAATAATATAATGTATGGATAATTAATATGGATATTTGTTGAACCGATTAGGCTGAAATTTGGTATGGGTATAGTTTGAGATATGGAATAACATATGGGCTATTTTTTATCCCCATAAAACGCGTGCGAAGGCGCGGGCAGCAGCTAGTACTTAATACATTAGGGAACAATAAAATTACATGGACTGATATTTTTTATTATACATAGAAAATACTCCGCTACGCCAAGCGCATGCAGTAGGTACCCATAACACAAGCTTTGCTTAGCTGGGGGCTAGATGATGCTGTTTGGATTGTCCAATATTATTTATTTATTATATGTATGTATATACTAGCTGCCCGCGCCTCCGCCTGCGTTTTATCGGGAAAAAATAGCCTATATGTTATTCCAGGTACCAAACACCCAATTAGTTCAGTAGTTTTTGCGTGAAAGAGGAACCAACAACCATACAAACTAACAAACTTGACATTTATAATATTACTAGGATTCGCTGCGGTCACAAGCTTGTCCTACTAATATTCAAAATGTGAAAGTTTGTATGGATGGATGTATAGATGTATGGATATTTGTTACTCTTTCACGCAAAACCTACTGAACCGATTAGGCTGAAATTTGGTATGGGTATAGTTTGGGATCTGGAATAACATATAGGCTATTTTTATCCCGATAAAACCCGGGCGAAGGCGTGGGCAGCAGCTAATTTTAATGTTAGTAGGATTTGCCGCGGTCACAAGCTTGTTTGATATAAAGTAGATTTTTCAATGGCACAGCGGAAGCGATTTTCGGATTTTTTTAAAAATATCTCCTAATCCCAACCAAAATCCATAGAAAAGTTAAGATAAAACTCGAAAGCTTACAAACCTTGACCGGCCGGTACAGATATATTATATCTGTCTACGATAAGGTCGGCTTGGAGGCTTGGCGCAAACTTGTATCACTGATGTTACGGTCAAAGTGTGACTGTTGGAAACAATCTACAGATAGCTCAACTTGTCCATATCAATAGCAGTCGGAACCAGTCCTCCCCAAGGCGCTGGCTGCATTGCCTCGCTGTATGGCAATCCGCTGCGCCAGATACTCACCAGCTCTCGGGTCACGCGTCGCTTCGACCAGGCGCTCAGATAATTTTTTGAAAACCCGGAGCGCCTCAATACCCCACGGACTCGCCGTAGGGTCCCTTGGAGTCGAGGCCCCAGGGTCTCGACTCCAAGGGGAGCAAATGCGTAGGCTCTGTCTATGTTAAACTAGCTAACCGACCCGCTACTCCGGCGTGGACCATGTTTAGATAAATAACAAATATCCATAATAAATAAAATAAAATAATGCATTGTTTTGTTATATCCCAAAGAGACGGATCCGAGACGTGGTCGCTCACTATAGGCCTTGTGCATAAGCTCAAAGTCACCCAGCTATGGAGAGAGCTATGCTCGGAGTTTCTCTACGCGATAGGGTCCGGAATACGGAAATCCGTAGAACCAAAGTTACCGACATAGCTCTCAGAATCAGCAGTGCGGAACCTCTCTAAAATAAATAAATAAGTTAATCATTTATTTTTCTCTCACAAAGCTTATACAAAATGTTTTGTTTACATGACGTGATATATTATGTATACTCTTATATTAACCTGCTCTGTGAGAGACTGGTGAATGAAAAGGGTATAAAAATCTGTACTACAGGTCACCAGCGCTCTCGCTCTGCGGATCTAACACAATCATCATCATCAGCCGTATACGGTCACTGCTGAACATAGGCTTCCCCCAAACGACGCCACGAATAGCGGTCCTGAGCCTCCATCCAACGACTCCCTGCGACCGCTACGATGTCGTCGGTACAACGAGTAAGAGGTCTTCCCACACTCCGTTTCGCATTGCATCACGGTCCCCACTCGAGAACTATTACTCCCAACGGTTATCGGTTCTACGAGCTCTATGGCCTGCCGATCTAACACAATAGTTAGGTTTATTTAAGAAAAGGTGCTTACAGTACAATAAAAAAATAAATAAAATAAAAATAGCCTTTATTCTCAGACTAATAGGTACTTAATTAATATTATGTTTGAATATTCCTACTTATTACTACTTTTTGACACCGGTTGTAGGTAAGTCAGGTTGTCCTTTGACATAAACCTCCTCCATCATATGCCATTGCACGCGGTTTAGGCATGCCCTACGCCATCCCCTTGGCAAGTCGTCTTCCCAGCGCTTGATGGGTCTGCCTCTGCTGCGTTTCCCCTCGCGTGGGTACCAGACGGTTGTCTCGTAAGACCTTTGCGCGGATCTCATGGTATGGCCGGTCCAGTCCAATACAATAGTAGTAAGTAATATATGTATCTAAGTAAAAAAATTAACTTTGACTGCAACATCATGTTATACCGATGCAAGGACGCCCCCAAAGGTCAGCGTTATGTCGATGATGAAACATATCAGAGTGGTTTTACATAATTACTACTAAATGAATAATTAGAATTATGCTCGGTTTAATGGTTTAGGAATAGGCTGACCTACATAAACTATCTTCTTATATTGTCCTTTCTGTATCTAATGCAAGTTTATATTGAGGTTAATTTAATAATCAAATAATATTAACAAATTAAAGATATGGACCAGTTGAGCTATCTGTAGATTGTTTGCAACAGTCTGCAGTTAGCTCAATTGTTTCAATTGTAAATACTAGTTTAATTTCTTTATATTATTTGATTGTTATTTTCTTTGTCAATAAAGAGTCAATGTTAGAAAAAAAAAAAAACAAATTAAACTGTTATTAAACTGGTAATTTCTTTGTCAATAAAAAAGGTTGCCTGGAAGACATCGCTTCTAAGCGATAAGGCCGCCCATTGTACTTGTCCGTCCATGTAATATCTCCCTGTGATGTTGTTTTTCTGGTGTACAATAAAGAATTTTTGTATTGTATTGTATTGTAAAAATTTTATATTCATAATTTTTATACAAAGGTACACAACACACATTGGCCGTGGGATCGCGGCTTACGAATATCGACCCCTCCAACTCAACCCGTGCGTGGATGTCGTAAGAGCCGACTAAGGGAACCTACCAGAGGAAGGGCAGCAGCTTCCTTCTGAGTATTTTTCAACACCAACACTGCGATCACCAAGCCGCCTGTCAAGCGTGGTGATTATGACAAATCCCCCCCTACATGGGAGACCATCCACTCGATAGACCGACGACATTGTAGCGGTCGCAGGGAGTCGATGGATGGAGGCGGCCCAGGACCGCTATTTGTGGCGTCGTATGGGGGAGGCCTATGTCCAGCAGTGGACGTGTATAGGCTGATATGATGATGACACAAAAAAATATTAATGTTTTAATGGACAGGAACTAAATGATATTATGCACTAGGTACTACTTACTTAAACATTGACGTATTTATTTCTGGATCTGTATCTGACGACGACTGTACAATTTACGTCACGTGGTTTGTGGTCCCTTTTGCCGGATGAAAAATAAAAAAATTAATCAATCCGGCGAATGGGACCGCGGTCCCTTGACTTATTGGTCACATACGACGGAAGCCTCATATCTACATGGTGCTACAGATAACATTATGGACTGACAGTAAATCAAATTTAATTCTGTTTTAAAAAACTTTGAAAGGCGTCCGTAGCCTGTTGAGTTCTTTATTAATTGGTCTCGTACTTAGGTTCTAAACTGTGTTTAGTTAATCTACGTTATGTAAAACTTTCATGTTAACTTTTGAATGTGAACTTTGAAAAACAAAAACAAACTTAATTCTATTGGGTTATTGTGTATACAGCGTGTTCAAAATAAAAACTGAAACTCAATTTATTTTATTTCTTTACACAAAATAAGTACAATACAAGTCAAATTCTAAATTATCTCTAACTCTGAATTATCTTAATTTTTAGATATGGTCCAGTTGAGCTACCTGTAGATTGTTTGCAACAGCCTGCAGTTAGCTCAATTATTTCGATTGTAAATATAAATTTAATTTGTTTATATTAATTGACTGTTACTTCCTTTGTCAATAAAGTTTTTAGAAAAAATAAATTTATAAAACAAAGTCGGGTTTGTTAGAACACTTAGATAACTCGAGAACGGCGTTTTTTTAAAGATAAACCATTTTCTATTCACCTATGATAATACCAAAACAAAACCAGATTCAATTGCATTTTTGGAGTATTTGGGAATATGTTGATTTTTTGCCAAAATCTTATTCTCAATCGGAATCGATCATCCATAGTAACTTATATGGACCAGTTGAGCTATCTGTAGATTGTTTGCAACAGTCTGCAGTTAGCTCAATTGTTTCAATTATAAATACTAGTTTAATTTCTTTATATTATTTGATTGTTATTTTCTTTGTCAATAAAGATCTTATTACTTATATAGTATAAGAACTTGCATTATTTTAAACGTTACTATGTATTATTTTATTACTAGCTGACACGCCCGCGGCTACACCCGCGTGGACTATGTTTAGAATAAAGATATAAGAAAGATTAGATAAATATGACATCGCGGTCTTTTTTGTAGATTTTGTAGTATAAAACAGGGATATCCCACCATGCATTGTTTTGTAACATATCAAAGGGATTAGGCAGCGTTTTCGATGAAAGCTCCCAGGCGGCTTGAGTTTTTCCGACACCTCCAACAATTATCGTTATATTTCAACTAATTTACATAAAACCTTGACAAATTATATACCTAGACATTTTTTATTAATCACTTTATCTGTTGGTTAAAATTTTAAACCTGTTCAGTAGTTTTTGAGTTTACCGCGAACAGACAGACAGACGGCGGAGGACTTTGTTTTATAACTATTTTATGATTTATGACCCTTGAACATAAAGTTTGCATTAGAAAATAGATTTATTTTGATGTTAATCATATTATAAAAATGGCTGGCCTTGACCGAGATTTAAAGGTAAAATACAAGTTCGAATTCAAAACCGGATTTCGTAACTTGATCCTCGCTAAGATGAAAGGTAAATTCGGCATGGATCAAGATCTCTGGTATGTGGCAGTAACGAATGCAAAAGTGAGTATGGAAGAGTCTACAAGGTCCTGAATATTTGCAATCCCCAAAAAGGGTGAAACTAGATATAAAATTATCGACGTCCATGTGATTAAATCTCTTCCGCACTTGATGACAGCTTTTTAAATTAAAAAAAATAATGTTGGACAATCCACACAGCATCATCTAGCCCCAGCTAAACAGAGCTTGTGTTATGAAAGAAAGAAAGAAAACATAAACACATGTCATTACACATTAAGGCGCAGAGTAATGCGACACTAGCGCCATAAAGATAGTGGAAAGTACAGGAAACTTATGTGTTGAAAAATGATCAGAAGGAAGCTGCTGCCCTCCCTCTGTTAGGTTCCCTTAGTCGGCTCTTACGACATCCACGGGTTGAGTTGGAGGGGTCGATATTCGTACGCCGCGGCCCCACGGCCATTAGAAAAGTTACTGCATGTTAATGTTAGAAGTGTTGTTACACAATTTCCATGGCGACGGGCGTAAACAAGAGGCAGGTTCAGGAGTTTGAAGTCGGTTTATCTTTTTTTAAAACACGCCAAATTATTACGGGCCGCTTACACCTGCCAGTCTAGACTGCCACCGGCGCCGCCATGTGAAGGCAAGCGTCTTCGCCGCAGCACGTGCCGCCCACCCAGCCGAAGTCCAAATGGTGGTAAAGCGTTGTCTACACGGATCAGACAAAAATAGAGGAAGTGGGAAGTTTCCTCCTCTTGTTTACGCTAGTTTCCGTGGAAACTGTGTGTTAGTCATTGTGATAATTTGATTATGTTAAAAAACATAATTATCGACGTCAAATCCCTCACTTTTATACTATTTTTAAGTTTTGCGGGATAAATACTAATCCTCTGGGGATAACATTTTTGGGTCCACCTTGGGATCATTTTTTATAGGTACAATAGTGAAAGAATTTATAAAATCGGTCCATAATTGGTGGAAATATCGCGAAACATACATTATCACAAAAAAATACATGCTGTCGAATTGAGAAACTCCTCCTGTTTTGAAGTCGGTTAATAAACGCTTCGTCTTCTGGCATTTGGCAGATTTCATGGTTTTCTTTTGATGGAGCTGGACTTTTGCGTCATAGGCCATGAAAGTGTTAAGGACAGGAATTTTCAAATATCCAATGTATAGTTTGTTATACTTATCCTAAGCTTTTTTAATCACTCTGAAATAGTTAAGTTTGGTATAATTTAGACTGAAAAGCGAAAGCAGAGTTCTATGGCCACCAAGAGCAACTTCGCGATTCTGCTTATAGGAAATAAAAGAAAACTATTTTATGCGAGTTAAAAAAGCTTATGATTATGATAGATATCATAAACTGTAAATTGGATTTTTGAAAATTCCTTGTATTAACGTAATTAACTACACAGGTAGACTTCGGAAGCGAGCGTCTATAGCGTCAGTCACACAGAGCGACGGATAGATGTTCTATGCAAATGAATGAAATTCTAGAGAACATCATTCGAGCGCAGCGACACTAACGCGGCGTCAGTGCCGCTGCGACCGCGTCAGACTCACGTGTCAGTCGCTCGGCCGGGCTTACAGTGTCGCTGTATTTTGAGGTAACTTTTTATAAAAATGGCATATGTTGAGATTTTTACTGAATCCGGCGCGGCAAAAATGATGCGACTGTGCGTCTATCGTCGGTATCCAAAGTGTCACTGTCGCGGCGTTGTGTGCGACGTCGGTGACGCTATAGACGCTGCGTCTATGACTCTTGGTTCGAAAGTATACCTTAAAAAAGAAAATCCAGCGGCGCGGGCGCTTGTTGAGGTAGACAACCGCCTTAAGACCCTTACTTAGACCTCTTTGCTTAGACCACGCTACACAGACATGATATTATGCCCCGCTGTCTCGTTAACCCTTATTTCGTCTGACGTCATAAAGCCTATAACCACCGGCAATTGACACGAATCAATCGATACGTCATTTGTTGAATTGAAACAGTAGGAGAAGAACATAAAATCGTATACATACAAATATATACATAGCGTGCCAACCTCATAACCCTTCTCCGTTGGTAGTCGGGTAAAAATAAGAAAATCACTTTACTTATGCACCTACCCTAACTTTTGTTTGACCTTTTTTAATCATCGGATATCGAAATATATCTTATATTTAAAAATAAAGCCCGGAGGCGTGGCACAAAATTGGAAAGATGTTGCAAGTTTGCACATCTTCAAGTAATGTTGCAATATGTGGTATTAATACAATACCTCACTGTAATTTTTTGCGAATAAATGATTGTACCTACCTTGCGCAATTTCCATTTGCATGCCAGCTGTGTGTAGTAACTACCGACATCTTGTGGGGAGTAGCAAAACTAAGCATACGCACAAGGAGAAAAATTCATTTTAAAGTATTTGTAAGAATTTGACCAATAACTAAATAAAAATTTAGAACAAGAGTTATCACTCATTATTTTAAAATCAATTAGGTATTTAGGCACTTAAAGACCTAAGTATATAATTTTAATTCATAATTCATTTTTGCTCAAAACTGACATCTAGTGGTTAGTAGCTAAACTATTACAAAACTACTAGCACATCACAGCCAACACAAAGCAAGAAAGAGAAGAGAACCTTAGCCACAGATTAAGAAATGTTACTTCCATGGTACTTCGTTACTTAGCTTTTAAGTTGTTAAAAGTTTTCCACAGATGCCGCTGTAAATAGTTAACTTTTCGCTATTTTAATAGATGGCGCTTGTGTTTGAGACTGAATCTATACTTATAATAAAACTGTAACAGGTCCAATTCTGTACATTGAAGATATGTTGAAAACTTTTTTTGGAGGGCACTCTATTTTCGATACTGATGCCAAAAATGATTTTTTTTCCATCTCGTCTGTATCTTGGCCGCGCATAGCTCCGAAACTACTGAACGTATTGAAATGAAACTTGACAGGATTTGAGTTCATACTACGAAGAAGGACATAGGGTACTTTTTATCCCGGATTTCAATAGGGTTCCCTTGGGAGAGGGGATGAAAGTAAAATTGCTTGGCTGCGCATAGCGCCAAAACTACTGAATGTATTCTAATAAAATGTGGCAGAATTTGAGTTCATACTACGAGAAAGGACAGAATACTTTTCATCTCGGATTTCAATAGGGCTTCGTTGGGAGAGCAGATGAAAGTTAAATTTCTTGGCTTCGCATAGCCCCGAAACTACTGAAGGTATTCAAATGAATCTTAGCATGATAGAAGCTCATATTACAAGAAAGGGCATTAAATACTTTTTATCCCGGAATTCAGAAGAGTTCCCTTGGGAGAGAGGATGGAAGTGAAATTTTGCGCGTTGCAGGATGGCGCGCGGGGCAAGAGCGGTAGAGAGCGATAGCCCCCACTGGGGGGCACTGGCAGTGGGGCCCCTCACGTAACCGGACCCTCCCAGTAGCCCCCGGCAGTGGGGCCCCACATTGCCCCGCAGTGGGACCTCAGTAGCCTCCTCCACAGTGGGGGGCACCGGCAGTGGGGGCCGCAGATGTCCCCGCCGAAGTGGGCCCCACACATTGCCCCGCAGTGGTACCCACTCATTAGCCCCCACAGTGGGGGCGCCGGCAGTGGGGCTCTCGGCAGTGGGCCCCCCACATTTCCCCGCAGTGGGGCCCCCACATTGCCCCGCAGTGGGACCCACTCAGTAAGCCCCCACGGTGAAGGGCACCTGCAGTTTGCCGGTGCCCTCCTGGGGGGTACCTAACTGGTGATTCTTCCTTCTAGTTTTAGAACTGGACAATAGATGTGTAGTGCCCTATTCTCCAGTAGGTACTATCAGAAGCTTTTGAAACGCTTAATATACCTAGGTAAATGTGGAGCTGTGTGACGTCCAGTCAATAAAATCTAGGTATTGTACACTCATAAAAATATCGAACGGTTCCCTAAAAATTGCGACATACATAATGTAAATACTAGAAATAAGAATAAACTCGCTGTGCCCAAAACTAGGTTACACAAGGTTAATGTATCTTTTAGAGGGCAATGTATACGCTTCTACAACAAAACCCCTAGCGAGTTGCAAAAACTATAAATAAATTCAAACAAATTGTCAAACATATCCTTTGTAAAAAGGCTTATTGCAAAATTTCAGACTATCTAGAAGATAAAAAAGCTTGGGACGGATTTTGCTCCAACTCGAAAAATAACTCTAAAAATAACACCTAACAGGCTAAAGGTTTCTTCGTCGCTTCTTTACTTTAGTCTACATACCGAAGCGGCCGAAATCAAAATATCACTTTATTTCCAAATCAGTGTTTAATTTTAAGAATTTGACTTGTTCTAAGTGTACATTTATTGCATTTACGGAAATAAAGAAACTTTGACTTTGACTTTGTATATGTAAATCTATACTATACTACATTATTAAAAATAAGTAAGGTTTGTGAGGTTGTAGGGAGTAATCTCTGAATCTACTGAGCCAATTTTGAAAATTCTTTCACCTATTGAAAACCACGTTATTTGCGAGTGTTATTGGCTATATATATTTTAACAACTAAAAATGTTTACCGTCCAACGAAGTGGGCACGGGTCAGCTAGTATTAAATAATTTCCGTTCGTCTTTGCGTCTTTGAGGTTAAGTAGTAACTTTACCTAATCTGTGGCTAAGGTAGGTGATAGCTCGGCTTATTATTCTCTTCGTTCCGTTTGCCAGCATTTTTGTTGTTATTAACTTGTCATTTTTAGGGTTTCGTAAACCACATGGAATCCTCATTATGTATGAGATTTCCGACTCTCTGTCTGTCCGCTTATCTCAGATACTATTGCTCGTATTTTAAAAAAGCTTGCTCAGTCATGGATTTGGTTGAGTAACGGCTTTTATATGGCAGTAACGTCATTCAATCATAGATATAAAGCTGGGCGAGGTTTCATAACACGGGCCTAGGTATTGTTCAGTACATAATAAGAAGCGTATATAATAATAACAAAAAAACAAATTATAAAAAAAATTACACCGCCCGTGACAGACGTGTCTTTGAGACATTTTTTATTTTATTTCATCATCATTATCATCATCAGCCCGTACACGTCCACTGCTGAACATAGGCCTCCCCCAAACGACGCCACGAATAGCGGTCCTGAGCCGCCTCCATCCAACGACTCCCCGCGACCGCTACGATGTCGTCGGTCCATCGAGTGGGAGGTCTTCCTACACTCCGTTTCGCATTGCATCGCGGTCGCCACTCGAGAACCTTTACTCCCCAGCGGTTATCGGTTCTACGAGCTATATGGCCTGCCCATCGCCATTTCAGCCTGCTGATTCTGAGAGCTATGTCGGTAACTTTGGTTCTTCTACGAATTTCCGTATTCCGGACCCTATCGCGTAGAGAAACTCCGAGCATAGCTCTCTCCATAGCTCGCTGGGTGACTTTGAGCCTATGCACAAGGCCTATAGTGAGCGACCACGTCTCGGATCCGTAAGTCAGCACACATTGGTTAAAGACTTTCGTCTTGAGGCTCTGCGGTATCTGTGACGAGAAGATATTGCGAAGTTTCCCGAACGCTGCCCATCCGAGTTGGATTCGTCGGCTGACCTCTTTATCGAAGTTGGATTTACCTAGTTGGACCATTTGGCCTAGGTAGACATAATGATCAACAATTTCGATAACATCGTTCCCCACATAGACCGGTAAGGGTGCGACATGGGCATTAGACATGATATTTGTCTTACCCATGTTCATTTTAAGACCCACTTGGCGGGAAACGGTGTTGAGATCTCTGAGCATCCTGCTAAGGTCTTCCAGTGATTCTGCCATAATGACTATATCGTCGGCAAACCGAAGGTGAGTGATGTAATCGCCGTTGATATTGATGCCATATCCGTCCCAGTCCACAAGCTTAAAAATATCGTCCAATGCAGAGGTGAACAGTTTCGGAGAAATGACGTCTCCCTGTCTCACCCCTTTTTGCAGTGGGATCGGATTTGTGCTTTGGTCCTGGAGACGAATTGACATAGTGGCCTTGTTGTACAAACACTTCAACACTTGGATATACCGGTAGTCGATTTGGCACCGCTGGAGAGACTGCAGGACTGCCCAGGTTTCGACTGAATCAAAGGCTTTCTCGTAGTCCACAAACGCTAGACATAACGGCCGGTTATACTCTTCTGTTTTCGGTATAATCTGCCGGAGCGTATGTATGTGGTCTACGGTACTAAAGCCTTTTCGGAACCCGGCTTGTTCGGGCGGCTGGAAGTCGTCAAACCTTCGAGCGAGACGGTTGGTGATTACTCTCGAAAACAGCTTATAGACGTGGCTCAGCAGTGAGATGGGCCTATAGTTCTTTAGAAGGGCTTTATCACCCTTCTTATGGAACAGTACCACCACACTTCTGTTCCACGCCTCTGGCGTTTGTCCCTCGAGAATGACGGAGTTGAATAGCCTCTGAAGGACTTTAAGTACTGGTGATCCACCCGCTTTCAGAAGCTCTGTCGTTATTCCGTCATCCCCGGGTGCCTTGTTGTTTTTAAGCTGTTTGAGAGCCGTCCTTATCTCGTAGAGGCTGACGTCCGGGATATCTTCGGTATAGTGTCGGGTTAAACGGGCTCTTGCATCGCCTGCCGTGCTATTTGCAGGGCATTGCGATGAGGTGTAGAGCTGCCCATAAAACTTTTCAAGCTCTCTCAAGATCTCAGGCTTGGAGGAAATGATGCTGCCGCTATCGGTCTTCAGCTTCGTCAGTTGGCTCTGCCCAAGCGACAGATCTCTTGCGAACACTTTGGAGCCCTTGTTCCGCTCTATTGCGCTCATAATACAATTGGTATTGTATGAGCGCAAATCGTGTCGCATAGATCTGTTTGTTGAGCGCACCGTATGTCGACATGTCTGTCGAAGACTGCAGCCTCATTTCACTCCTCTCTGCCATTAACTGCAGAGTGTGACCCGAGAGTCTCTGTGTTTTATTTCTGCGGGGGGTCCTAAAGAAGTCCGACCCGACCGCACGGACAGTTTCCACCAGCCCGTTATTTAGTTCGTCCACTGTTACGCATTCCGCGAGGCATTCAAAGCGGTTCTGTAACTCCAACTGAAAGCTCTCGGGATTTTGTATCTGGACAGGGTTTGGGCGTAGAGTAGACCTTATCAGACGATACCTTTCTAGCTTTACATTGATATTCAATGACGGGAGCTTTACATTGATATTCAATGACTTACCTCTCTCTTATTTATATATATTCTCTTCTTTATTTATATTTTTATAAAAAATAATCATGTAAATACAACAAAAGATGATCACCAGAGCACGTGCAAGGGCGGCACAACAAGCGCTCCAAATATCACCACCGCAGCCCGCCTCGGCTAGCTCCACATCCTCGTCCTCGGATGAAGAGGAATTCCAAACGCCACCTGAGACGAGTGATGTGTTGAGCAGCGAAGACGAGCTGCCACCGTTGCCTCGACCGCCGCGAACACCTGTGCGGCGAGGCCGACCCTCGCTGTCAGCTGGCTTGGGACCTGCAGGGCGCACTGCCCGGCGACCGGTCCCCGCCGCTGACGAAAGAGCGCAGCGCATGAAGTGGACACAGAAGATTAATGAAAATGTCATGCGCGCGTTCTATAGGGCTACTGAGAGAGGTACTAACCTGACCGCGTACCGGTCTAAGATGCTGCCTTTGTTTCAGGCCCTTGAACCAACAGTCGCGGTTAACGAGCAGCGACTATCTGATCAGGTACGGGTCATCCAGCGCTCAAAATTGTTGAATGACACTGTACTTGATCAACTCCTACGTGAAGTGCTCAGTGCTCAAGTGGTGGACCATCCGCCGTGTAACCAGGCTGTGGCGTTGCCACCGCAACACATCATATCAACACCAGTGATTTCCCAGCCTGATTACGCTGTGGAAGAGGTTAGTCATGTGAGCATTGAGGTAAGTACCCAGAATAATGAGCAATTGAGGAGGGCTTTGGAAGATGCGATTCTAAATTATAGAAATTCGACTGTAAAGCAACGTCTGCCTCGCTTCCCCACTCATAGACGTGCTTTGGCTATAGTGGGGGTCTTGAATCCACTACTAGTCCCATATCTGCAGACTAGTAGTGATCTTACTGATACGCACTCTATTCTCTATGGTGGGGATATTGCGGCTTGCCGAGTTGCACGGCTAAAGTTCCCGGACGATAACCATGCCCCACGCCAGGCCTGCAGTACCCGCAACAGAGAATAGAGAGGCGTATTAGTAGGTTCAGGACCCTCATAGCTAAGCTAATTTGCTTTAGGGAGGGCAACCATAGACCTCGGACCAGCGTTTTGTGACACAGGCTTTTGACGGAACTGAAGTTCAACCTTGGAACTATTTAGCCTGTGCCACAGAGCGACTACCTAAAGCAAAAAGTCTATGCGTGGGCAAGCCGAATAAAAAGATACAAGAAAAGAGTTGATAAATTTAGGCAGAATCGCATATTTCAAAGTGACCAAAGGAAAGTTTACCGCGAGTGGGAGAAACCTGATCTACGTGTGTCCGACGGTCAAGTACCGGATGCTGAAACTGGAAATATTTTTTGGCGAGGCATCTGGTCCATCCCGGTCGAACACTCGGAAGCGGACTGGATAAATGTGGTAAGAGCTGAATGTGAAAACATCGAAACCATTGACGCTATCACCATCTCTCCGATAGATGTAAGTAATGCAATCCGCTCGGCCCAAAACTGGAAAAGTCCTGGCCCGGACGGATTGCATAACTTTTGGCTGAAATGGTTTCGATGCTCACATTCGGTTCTGGCCGCACAATTCCAAGAAGCAATTGAGATCGGGTCACTTCCACGTTTTATGACGACGGGTGTAACTTTCCTGCTCCATAAGTCTGGTAGTACTGCGGAACCGAAAAATTATAGACCTATCACATGCTTACCTACCATCTACAAGCTACTTACATCCATTCTGACTACAAAAATTAACACACATATTGTTACAAACAATATTTTAGCACCTGCTCAGAATGGATGTAGGGTTGGGTCCCGCGGTACTAAGGAGCTCCTCCTCATTGACTTGGCCATTAGTCAACAGGTCAAACGTGGCAGAGGGAACTTGTCGGCTGCATGGATTGACTATAAGAAGGCTTATGATTCGGTGCCTCATACTTGGCTTGAGAGGGTCTTAGAGATTTATAAAGTAGATAATACTCTAAGATCATTCTTGGGATCATGTATGAGGCAGTGGACCACTGTTCTTCGTCATCCAGGCAGCCGAATAGATCCATCTGCCACCAATGATCTGATAAGTATAGAGAGGGGTCCAGGGATTCCAGGGTGACAGCCTGAGTCCCTTGTGGTTCTCCCTAGCTCTGAATCCACTCAGTACTCTACTGAAAGATTCAGAGATAGGCTATCGCCTTCGAAGAGATGGTGAGGTTATTTCTCACTTGATGTATATGGTTGATCTCAAACTATTTGCGCCGAATAAAACACAGTTAATGGCCCTTCTGAATATCACACAGATATTCAGTAGTGCTATTAACATGGAGTTCGGCGTTGATAAGTGTGCGGTCATACAAATACAACGAGGGAAAGATGTAAATTCTAGTAATTTACAACTTTCAGAGATAATTTCCCTCAAATCTCTCTCAGAAGGTGAAACTTACAAGTACCTTGCTATGCCAGAAGCGTTGGGTATAGTGGACAGGGACATAAAGCAGTCGGTGAAGGAGCGTTTTTTTTTGTCGCCTTACAAAAGTGCTAAATAGCCTTTTGTCAGATGGCAACAAGGTGCGCGCATTCAACGGCTGGGTTATGCCACTGCTCACTTATACTTTTGGCATACTTAGATGGACTCAGACTGAACTAGACGCCTTGGACTGTAAGGTTCGTCAATTTTTAACCACGGAAATGTGGTGGTCGAGGCTTTTTAAACGCCAAAACCCTACACAACCGTGAGGTATGCAATCTCAGAAATTATTTCTTTCAAGCCGAATACCAGATGCATCGCGATGTGGTTGCAGTTGATAAGAACTTTACCCCTCTCTCCTTAGCTAACGAGAACTGGCACAAACCTACGGTGATGAGCATTCAGGACAGGAAGGCTATATGGGAGAGCAAAGAGCTACACGGTAGATTCTACAAGGTTCTCACAGGACCTGATGTAGATCTCCTGAGTTCAGTTAATTGGCTACGCTTCGGCGACCTCTTTGGGGAAACCGAAGGTTTTGTCTCTGCAATTATGGACGAGGTGGTAAAGACGAACAACTACCGGAAGTATATCATGAAAGATGGCACGATCGATATCTGTCGAGCGTGTCATCTTCCTGGGGAGACCCTCCGTCATATACTTTCGGGTTGTTCGCACCTTGCATTATACACCAGCAACTTGCTCTCCGATACGGCCTTACCGGTCCTGAAGTTCCGTATTATAAGTACACACCGGCGCCAGTTCTCGAAAACGGCCGTGCCACGCTCTATTGGGACCGATCTATCATTACAGACAGGACTATTCTCGCGAATAAGCCTGATATTGTAGTGATAGATCGGTTAGAACGGAGGGCGGTGCTCGCTGATGTCACCATATCACATGATGCTAACCTCGTTAAAGCTGAGAAAGATAAACTTAGTAAATATCTTGACTTGGCTAACGAGGTTGTCAGCATGTGGGATGTTGATTCAGCGACCATCGTTCCGATAGTCGTTTCAGTTAATGGCGTAATACGAAGAGCCTCGATCAACATCTTAAGAGACTCTCGCTAGGAAGTTGGATCAAGGGTCAGATTCAAAAGACGGTACTCCTGGACTCGGCGCCTATCGTCAGGAACTTCCTCTCTCTGCAGCCCTAGTCACCGGCCGCTTGAGCCTAGCTTCGCGGCCGGTGATCCACCGTTTTCATATATTTTTTACTGTAGATTAGTTTTATACGTTATTGTATTTTCTATAGTAAAAAATGTATTTTAACGAGATGTAAAATAAATTAAGTGAAATAATAATAAACTCTTTATTTGCAGACACGAGATCCATATACGTACAATACAATTCTACTTACTACTTAAAATAGTTAAAACTAATACACAAAAAAATAAATAACATATATAAAAAACCGGTACATAGGGTGCCAACGTCAGAACAAATAAAATTAAAATGTTCTAGGTGGCAATAGCCACCCACCGTTTGTACATGTCTGACAAGATCAAACGATCTGCCATCGTAATTTGGTAGGAGTGGCCGTGGGGCCGCGGAATAGAATATCGACACCTCCAACTCAACCCGTGGATGTCGTAAGAGCCGACTAAGGGAACCTACCGGAGGAAGGGCAGCAGCTTCCGTCTGAGTATTTTTAAACACCAACACTGCGATCACCAATCCGCCTGCCAAGCGTGGTGATTATGGCAAATCCCCCCCTACATGGGAGACCATCCACTCGATGGACCGACGACATCGTGGCGGTCGCAGGGAGTCGATGGATGGAGGCGGCTCAGGACCGCTATTTGTGCCGTCGTACGGGGGAGGCCTATGTCCAGCAGTGGACGTGTATGGGCTGATGATGATGATGATGATGATGACTACCTACCTAGGTACCTACCTACCTACCTAGGTAGGTACTATGTTTATGCCAATCTTCTTATTTGATAATAGGTAACAACTATGTTTAAAGTATAAAATTTGACTTGTCAAAGTGCTTATTTTGTAAGCCTAAATAAATAATTTTATTGATTCTGATTCGCCTCGGTCTTGTAATTATCTGGGTCAGGTGTGATGTTGATAAGGATGCCCATCAGTGCATAATCGGCTGCCTGACTGAATTCGGAATGCAGCTCCCGTATCAATTTTTAAGTGAAAATTAAGAAACTGGCTTAGCTGGTTCAGTACAACATCAATGAATCTTATAACTTGCCTATAGAGCGGAAGGCCTATGTTTGTTAAGGAGGCCCATGTTTGTTAAGCAGTATGCAAAAGTCAACGACAAATAAGTAAAAATTATTTATTTCCGTAAATACAATAAATGTACACTTGGAAAAGGTTAAATTCTTAAAAAAAGTCAAATTATTAAACACAGACATGGAAATAAAGTGATATTTTGATTTCGGTCGCTTCGGTATGTAGAATAAAGTAAAGAAGCGAGGAAACCTTTAGCCTGTTAGGTGTTATTTTTCGAGCAAAATCCGTCTGAAGCTTTTTTAACTTCTAGATAGTCTGATATTTTGTAGTAAGCCTTTTTAGAAAGGATATGTTTGACAATTTGTTTGAATTTATTTATAGAAAGTTTTTGCAACTCGCTAGGAGTTTTGTTGTATAGTACGGGCTGATGATAATGATGATGATGAATAATGGTATTATCATAGATTTAGGATGTACAAAAATTCTAGGTCTATGGCTTATGAATAAAATCTGTATCAGAATCAGAATCGGTAACTTTATTTCTTTATGCTAAATAAGCACTTAGACAATATCTGTGTCAATACCAAATATTATGTTATTACTAGCTGACCCGCCAAAACGTTGTTTTGCCTTCAACCCTTATCACTTAGGGGTATGGAAAATAGATAGTAGCCGATTCTCAGACCTACTGAATACGCATATAAAATTTGGTAAAAATCGGTAAAGCCGTTTCGGAGGATTACGGTACCTAACTAACATTGTGACATGGAAATTTTATATATAAGATAATTGACGTGTAACAAACATTATTATTTGCCAATAAAAATCTTGAATCAATAAAAAAATAGATGGGCACTCCGGAAATAACTTAATATAAGTAAGTAGGTATAAGTATAAACAAATTCTTCCTGTGTAGCGCTTGAACGATAAGATCGCCAATTGTCACTTATGTTGTTATTTTCTCATTTTGAAATTAAGTGTGCAGTAAAAGTATTTTCTATCTATTTATTATGATAGTAGAAAAATAACGTCCTTAAAATGCGAAATTTCCCAATTTAACCGACTTAAAAAATGTTGTATGGGTCGCGATGGTACGGTTGACGTAACTTTACCTACATAAGCGCAATACGGACCGGTCTTTGACTAGTGCTGGGAAAGAGGGGTCGATAAAGTTATCGATTTTTTCTTGTGCCAACGTAAAGTCTTACGGCCTTATGCATAATAAATCGCTATTGTAGGTTTAGTATGGACTTACTTAAACTGTTCGCTAAGATTAGCCAACGATTGCTTACATCGCGAAACAATAGACGCCCA